>BQNB010097227.1:0-19730 GCA_026074375.1 Tanacetum coccineum | reverse complement strand
TTTACGTATTGTGTGCAATCCTGTGGTCTCGAGTTCGATCCTAACACACGACTATTAATTTATCGTCCATAAACTAACATAAAGATCAAGTCTATTTTAAACGGGTGAGATTAATTTGTGCTTTGATCCGACGGCGTAAAGACGATAACACGTCACCATTTTTTCTCTTAGTTGCGTTGGCAATAGAAAGTAGAAAGTAGAATTGTATGTAACTCTCATTCTCAAAAGAGTGATGATATATATATATACTAGCTTATACGCCCGTGAAATCGCGGGTAGCTTAGAAGAAATGTATAATTAAGTTGTTTAAATAAAAAATGTAATCATATAAATATATATTCAAAGACTTAAATGTGTGATAAAAAGCATATACTACACACAATTATTGGAAGCCGCTTACCTACAGACCCGTCAAATCCCGCGATGACTAAACGGGGATGACTAAATTTGAAACCAACATGTTTTAAAATAGTATTGTCAACCTACCTAAATCTGAAAAGAACATTTCTAACCGGTACCAGCCCAGCAAATTCAACTCTAATTGTAGCAACATATAAAAATACATAAGCCACAAAAGAAAGCAGTTTTATAAATTATCGGGTACATTAATCTTTTTACGCATTCTATTGACGAATGCATATGTATTACATGAAGCCATTAACAACATAACATGTTTAACTGACCATGCTTTTGGTTCCACTAAATATAATTTTCTTGAAGCCGAAAGACATCTAGTTCCCTCAAAATGTGTTCACTTACGTTCAAAATAACAATATCAAGCACCCCGACACCTACATGTGAAAATATGAAATTAAACATGCATGAAGCAAGAAAAATAACACTCAATGTTTTCTTAAATCATGCATATAGGTGATAGTTCAAGTGAATTAGATAATAGTAAGATATTCGGAAACTATAATAGCAAGTAATATTAATTGTCGAGAAATATGGTTTAGCGCATGATCTCTAAAGTGAAAACAACAATGCATGACAAAAATAGAGAAGCGCGCACCAAGAAAATAAATTTAAATCCTTTATATATCCCATCATGTAAAAAACTAATGAAAATGGATGGCATTCTGCTTTTCTCTCTATTCGACACAGACACAGATACATTCATACTCCACCATTTTCTACTCCAATCAAATCCACTTCAATCTACACAAACCTATAATCCTCCATCAAATAAACACTAATCCATCTATAAAAATTCACCATACATGAAGTTATGAAGGTTCTTGATTCTTGAAGATTTTAGTTTTTAGGGTTTCTCATCAATTGAAGGCTACAAGAGTGTCAAGGGTTAAATTGTGGTTGTTTTTAACAAGATTGGTGAAGTAAAAGTCAAGCTAGGATTTTGTTTTTGGAGTCTTGAATTTCGGCAGCCATAAGGGGGTCAAGGAGAAGAGTTTTTGTGATTTTGATCATCTATTTTTCTTAAAGCATTGTCAGCTCCTTTATTCCTTACATTGATTTATGAGTTATTTTGGTTTTGCATGTTCTTGATTTTTCACTTTTATAAACATGCATGGTCATGAACTTTGATTCTTTCTTTGATCTATAAAATCTATGTTATTATGATTGGGATATATTAAAATGATATGTAGTGGCATTTCATGAAAAATTCCACAAGATCGTGTATGTTGGTGCATGAAAAAGTTGTAAAGGAAGTTTTTCTAAAAGTGGATAGTTTTGCCGAAAAAAATTATGAAAAAAAAACGTTTGTGCATTAAATCGGTTTTTTGTGCATCAAAAATTCGTTTTTGTACCCAACTTCTTTTGACTTTTTGCATCAAAATTTTATTGCGCATCAAACTATAACAAGTCAAAAAATTTGTGCATCAAAATTTTTTTGTGCATCAAAATTTCTTTTTTTGCGCATTAAAAAAACGTATAAAAACTCAAAATTAAAAAAACTTCTTTTACAAAAGTTTTATGCACCAACATACCTGATTTAATGGAATTTTTTTAGAATTTTTCGAGAACTTTTTTAAAAAAAAATTTCTTTTTATTCTTCTCACGAATATTTGTCTTTTTATTTTAACCTTCCTCTATATATATATATTCTTATAATATCCTTCAAATTATCTTTCTTACGCCACATAAAGTTATCTATTTCCCAAAAACTTCTAATTAAAGAAAAAAACTAATTCTAAAATTACTCATAGATGCGAACGAAAACAAACATTTATCCACAGAGACATTGACATCTACGTTTATATTAAAATGCCAAACAATTATTTTTCCTCCAACAAAACAACCATCCCTGAGGCCTTTGAACAAAAGCCTCATGGGATGACACTGCACGGATTTAGAGCAAAAGTACTCTTAGAGAACCCCTAGCATCCTTCTTGTCTTGTTAAGTTTCTTCAGCCATCCTTATTTCATGTAAGCTCCCGCAAGGTCTCCTAGCCAGTTCTTGTCCTCGTCAGTTGGCCGTAACAGGTTCCTACCATATTGAGTCCTTAAAACATGGCCTTAGTCAATCCATTTCATTTCATTTTATTTTTCGTTCACTTATAAGTGTTTTCAAGTGGCTCAACTCTCGTTTTAGGTAGAACCCGTTACAACCAACTATCTTAAAGATAATCAAAATAAAAAAATAAAAAATGCTAACACTTTCTCATTTCGATTGTCTTAAAAAAAATGGATTACTAGATTAAATGACGTATTTTAGATAAACTGCGTTATATAAATTTGAAAAACATATACATGGTTTCACTTAAGAAGAGATAACAAAGAAGATGATATAAACAAACGAAAAAGGAAGATAGGGGAATCATGCAAATAAAACTTAATCATAAGATACCTTTGACTTTTAATTATTTTAGAGAAAAATACAAGCTTATCGTCAAAGTATTAAAAGAAGGTGTTTAACAAGGACAGGGAGCGTGTGTGCCTTTTCCATTAAGGATTACAAGCGCACGATTCATGATCTTTACCTACGTATTTAAAAGAAAAAAAAAAAGGCAACTTTCATTAATATAAACATATTTGATCACAAGCACTACCAAAGGTGGTCCAGTGGTCCTCACCGAAACAGCCACGAGGAAAGGTTTCTAAAACTGGGGTGGCTGAGAAAGGGTTCCAAACCAGCTACGAGATACCCATGTTAAGCCTCGACATTTTTAAATTAGTATCCAAATACCCTCACGGCCTCACATGGAAACGATTATTGGTTTGATCTTTGGTAGCTAGCAGAGGACAACTCAGTTGAACGTGAACCAACACCATCTTCATCAAGAGAAGAAGATGGAAACTCGGGACTTGTATTAGCAGGACTGGATTGACTTCGAGAAGCAATGGAAGCAATGGCTGCCAGATGTCCACTCAAAAGCCTATATATGACATTGCGATTTATGACTGGTTTTACTAACTCAAGGTGGTGTGTTGAGGTATGCTTTTGGTTAAATCTGCCAGGAAGATTTGAACCGACATTGTAGCAGTCTCCACATAGGTCATAACTGCATTTTTCAGTACAATCTTTGCACATATACCGTTCCCCGATTATTGGGTACATCTGTAAAAACAATACAATTAATGAGACCGCATATAATACTAAATTATATCATAATATGATAATATGAACGGTTTAGGAGGTTTTCTTTATGAAATCCCGCAATGCCTTGCAAGATACCAGTGGTTATCAGTATAAGGCGGCAACGGCAAGGACGGCATGTATAAAAATAAAAATGTAATACGACACAAGGAAACACAAAGAAATTTACCCCACACATATCACAACCAACACCATCATGATATTTAGAGCCATGAACTATCCACCATTGAAGAAAATTCTCTTCTGTAGGGAACGAGAGCCTGGGAACTTGAGTAGCGGCATCTGTACAACCAAAAGACACATCACAGAGATTATGTTTACACAAAAATAAGAAAAGCTAGTAACCACTTAGCAAGAGCTTATAAGTTAAGAACAAACACCCCATAAATGGTCATTCAGAAACAAATTGCAAAATAAGTAATGACTGTGCTATATTAGGCCATTAAAACATACCATTAGGTGAATTCGAAATTTGGGTCTGCTCATGATTGAGTTGAATAGAGCTTCTCCTCAACGCATACTCTGAGGAATATTGTTCCTCTAGGAAATTATCAAGCTCCCTACAAACTTTAGGAACTCCACTTGGATGCCGCAACTCACAAACTTGACATTTAAGCACCCATTCAGTTGGGATGGTGACGCAGGCCTCACAAAAAACTAATAAGTAATTTGTTTAAAATTATGAAATGAACAGAATAGGCATATTGGTTTCTTTAATTGGAAAATGTTACGAATATTTACTTGCCAACAAGCATACCATGACCACAATTAAGTACAACAGGCCGAAAAAGAAGCTGCTTGCATGCAACACACGACGCATCTTCAGAATTGATATCCGAAGATTGGCTCACATTGTATTCTTCACTGATTACAAGACTATCAATATCTAGTGACGGCCCTAATTTGCTGTGTTTTTCATCCTCTATACAATGTAACAATGCAAACATTACTAATGTCACAAACACTAAATAAACATCTGTGAATATTAAGTTTACCCTGTGTTTGTATCTTCCTTCTAGTGTAAGAAACTGGATACAACTTTTTGAGCAAAAAATGAAGTGTAAGACAGATAGCGGGAAAATGATGATAAGGATGTTGACATAATGGACAACGAGATTCACTTCTCATACGCATAGAATGCTGGCAACACCAAAAACATGATACATGCCCACATACTGAAAAACCGCAATAACGTACCGCATAATAAGATACACTGATAACTAATTGGCTATGAATATGACAGACTTATAATTCTGCTGTGAAAGTTTCCTACCTAGAACAATGGGCTTGTATAGGACATCTCTGCAACAAGAAAGCAATAACTAACTTTAGAAAATAAAAGATCATCACAAAAAAAAAGGTTCAAGCTTATTTCAATATTGTCAAATCAATGGAAAGTTTCCAATAATTCTGGGTTAATTGCTTGAAAATGTATTCAACTTCAGGTGAGTTGCAATTGATTGTAAGGTAACAAACGCGTTACACACAAAAGGAAGTTTGGCCTAGAGTTGAATACATTTTCAAGTATTAACCTCATGAGTTTACATAGATTATTATCATAAACTAATAAGTAATTTGAAATTCACTATCAACACATGTTAGTCCAGAAGATCAAACTGTAATAGTAATAATCAAAAGAACAATCTGGATAACAACTCTATATTGTGTCGACTGTTGAACACATTCAGATTGTAGTATTTAGCCACTAAATAGGTTTCACAAAATCTACAAATGGAATATTCTGAAAAGCAGCCTAGTTTTGAGGCACACAAATAAAATCAAAACTGGTCATCAAATGCTAATAATTTGAATCCATAAACAAATCAAATCAACAACATTATAAAATTTCCTTATGAACATATCAAACTAAAACACGGCAAATCCAGTCATTATATTAAACACGTGGAATACTAAATATATATATAGCATAAAAATTGATATACAAATAATAAAACTAATCCGAAATTCGAGAAACGAAAATGAAATGGATTAGAAAGTGAAATTAGAGAGATTACAGGCAAATGGCGCATATAAAATTATCACAAATTTTCTCTGATTGGATGCTTTCTTCCATGGCTAATCTTCCTGAGCATAAACAAATCTTTTTAATTGATGAAAAAATTATTTGTATTTCTGATATGAAATATGGAAAAAAGAATGTTACGGTCTTTAAATAGCTTGTTTATGAGTTGGTCTTATGATTATGCTACAATTTAACAATGTCTTGATCATGAATTTGAATGATTTTGATTGTCTTTAATGCGCTATTTTTTTGGTGACATATTTTGATGTGCAAGTTTCTTCATCACTGGTAGCAATACATTCTAAAAACAAGCTTCCTTCGCATGAGAGATATTCTAGTAAATAGAAACCTCGCCATTCAGACATGAAATGTCTTGCCCGTGTCATCTAAGATTTAGTTTAATCATTTTTGATGCTTGCAAGAAAATATCGCATGATGATGATCAAAACTCTATACAATAGACTTCCAAATTCAGCGTAGGCTTAAGGCATTCCTTCGAAACTATTGTGTAATAATTAATCGGCTTGTACGCTAGCGATAAACCAAATGGGGGTTACGCAAACGAAAGGTTGTGACATCATACAAATGCGAATAACCAAATGGGGGTACATAATGTAACTTATATACACAAACACAAGTTCCAATTAGCATGAAATAATAAGTTTAAATGTAGTCAATGCTAATGGATAGCTTTTTATTTTTATGCAAATTTAAGTAGATGATACCTTTCATATAGAAGGTTGGTTATCAGTTTGATCTTCACTTGTAGCAGAAGACAATACATTTGAATGCGAACTGACACCATCTTCATCAGAAGATGGAAGACGGGGACTACTATAAGCATGGATGGATTGATTTCGAGCAACAATTGCAGATACAGCTGCCAGCTGTCTACTCATGATCCGTCGCTTTAAGAGCGGTTTTACTAACATGAGGCGATGTCTCTGAGTATGCTTCTAGTTAAACCCTCGAAGATTCGAACATGTGTTGTAACAGTCTCCACAAAGGTCATATCCACACTTTTCGGTACAATCTTTGCACTGATACCGTTTCCCAATTATTGGACACAACTATAAAAAAAACCAATGTATTAGTATAGAAAATAAGTCTTTTTAGTGGCTTGAAGGCAACTTATAACAAATGGAGTCAAGGTGGCAAAATAGGCATCTCACGTAATGGGTCAAACCGGGTAACTTTTGATTGCGGGTCAAACTGGTTGGGATGACCCCAAACAGTGTTTCTTTTTCAAAATTAAGATATCATTAAGACATCGATTGTGGTATTACCATACATTTGTCAAAAAAGGAGTTTGATAGCCAAATGAATATACCAATAATCTCAAGTTGTAGTCTTTTAAGGGCATACTAAAGACGGAAATACAGCTCGGAGAGAGAAAATATACTGGATAACCAAGCATTATTAATAAATAGAAGACCATAATGACTCATGTCTAAATGCAAATACTGAAAAACAAGGTTCAGAAAAAGGAAATTACCCCACACATATCACAACCAACAGGGTGAAAGCCATGAACAAGCTGCCACTTCTTTTGTTGGCAATGATGGCCCAGGAACTTGAGGAGTACTGGACTCTGTACAGCCAAAAACACACATCAACACAACAAGCAACAGTTTCCACGAGTTCGAAATTTTTTGAGCGACAAACTCAAATTAGTTTAATTATACTAAACTAGTAAAACGTACCATTCGTTGAGTTCTCTTTTTCGGTATGATATTGATTTAGTTGAATAATGTTTCTTCTCAACGCATACTCTAAAGAAAAGTGTTCCTCTAAAAAGTGATCAAGCTCGTTACAAACTTTAGGAAGTCCACTTGGGTGCCGGCATTTACAAACTTGACATTTAAGCATCCCCTCAGTTGGAATGGTGATGCACGACTCACAATAAACTACATTTAAATTTTTTAAAAGGAGAGAAAATGAATGTATCTCTTATTAAACAATTAATGTTATTAACAAAACTATCTAACACAAGTCCATACCATGGCCGCAATTTAGTACAACAGGCCGATAAAATAGTTGCTTGCAAGTAGCACACGTCACATCACTAACTGTAACCTACTTACAAGACTGATCTGAAGACTGACCAACACTGTTTCTTTCACTGGTAATAAGACTATCGATATCTGGTGAAGAACCAAAAGTGTTGTGTTTTTCATCCTTTATACAGTTAAAAACAGAAACACGTCACTAAAGTCACAAACACACTTCATATATCATAATAGTAAATACTCGAATAACTTTACCCTGTATTTGTATGTTTCTTCTAATGTAGGAAACTGGATACAACTTCTTAAGCAAGAAGTGAAGTGCTTGACAGATGGCGGGAAAATGCTAATAAGGATGTCGACATAATGGACAATGAGATTTTTTTCTCATATTCATCGAGTTTTGGCAACACCAGAAACACGAGACATGGCCACAAACTGCACATATCCACAAAACCGTCAATAATAACTAATTAGCTACCAAAATATTACCATTGAAAAAATCTATTCATTATGTGAACATTCAACATACCCTACCTAAAACAATAGGCTTGTACAGAACGTCTCTGCATCAAGAAAGTAATAACTTTACTTTAGATAAATCATCTGTTGGATTATGTGAGTTGGACTAGCCGTGTACGACTAGAAATATGTGAGCCTATTGGGGACACACACGTTAAAACATTTAGAGTGCGTTGTTACTTCACGTTACGTTTCTAAAGTGAACCGTTTGGACCAAAACCAACTACACAAGAATTCTATGGTGTCCTAACTAGCTAGCCGGCCATAAGGAATGTTCTAGGAGGTGTCTAGGTTTGTTGGACGTAAGGGATAAGGGGAAGGATGCTAGTGATAAGCCTTGAAGGTGTTGTGATAAGGTTTGGACTCAAGAGTTTTATTCTTATCACTATTAGGGTTTGAGGGGTATATAAACCCTTCACCCCCACCTCTTTTGGTCGTCCCACAAATCTAAACACACACATAAAAGCTGACATCCTTCCCTTACTCCAAAAACAGTCGAATACCTCAAAACCCTAATTAGGGTTCTTAGAAATTCGGTTCTGCCATTTTCGGTAAACTCTTTTAGGGTTTTCGTATAATGATTTGATCTAAGGCTGTTCTAGAAGGTCCATTACTTCAGTTTACAAGTTTTCAAGGCGTGACAACTGATTAAAACGAGCTAAGGTTTGGTTTGTGGGATTTCCGGTGCTACAGTACCAATTTTGGTTCAACCCTAGTTTCCTTTTTTTGATTTTCAGTGCTATTCTGAGAGTGGGTTTTGGTGATTGATTTTCAGTAGGTTTAGCATACAAAGGTTTTATTGGTGTTACTTGAAGTAGGACTAGCATCTGGGCATGCTTGTTAGACGTTTTTGTGTGAGCACTCGTAGAGATGGAAGCTTATCCACTAAGTTTCATTTACTGTTGACTTCAAGGGTTAGTTTTCCAAACATGATCTATATCCGCTGCATACTCGTAGTGTTAATGGTTAACAGCTTATCAAATTCAAACAGTGGCATCAAGAGTCAACTCGTTTGGTGTTTTATGTGTTACACACATAATAAACACGCTAAGGTTGCATGAAATCAAGTTTTATTTATTGTTTTATTCGAAAATTATGGCAATTATATGCAATACTTGCCATAAATAATGAATAAACACTTAGAATCAACATAAATGTAACTTGATAAAAAGAGAATTGATTAAAATTAAAGGTTAATTAAGCTGCCATGTTATTCTATTCTTGTTTTATCTCGGCCTTAAGACTCACGCAATCATGCTATATGATGGATGTGGCGATCTAGGCACTTTAGCAGAAAACCTAGTGAGAGTCTTTTGGTTCTTCGATTGGGGAAGACTCTTTTGAGAACTCGAGGCATTATGTGATTTACTGCTTTCAATATAAGAGTCTGTCTTCACTTCTACTCTAATTTTCTGTCTGTTTTAATTGTTTATATGTGATATGCCATGTGATGCTTAATATTTGCAAATAGACTTTATGAAACTCGTAAAAACGGACTTACACTTATAGAGAAACTTGGATTGATCATGTCTAAAATTACACACGTAATTATACTCCTTGTGACTAGTTATGTGTTATTTGCGAAACCGGGGTTTTTGGACAAATTTAATACGGACATTAAACTATGAAATTTGATTTCTTGTGAACTTTTAGTTTTTATGTGCGCAATATGGGGTTGAATTGATCTTTAATCTTATCCCGCCCCACTACATGCTTCGGCATATGAGGGAATTATTGGAATTACTTGTGTCTTCGGACGCATGTAGGAGTACAATATAGGGTTTGATCAATTTGTAATCCCACCATATTGGCAACTATAAAACTAATGTTAACAAAAGGGGTTTCTTAACATACAATAGCATCATTAGTCAATTGGAAGTACGGCTCACCCATTATGGACAAACTATAAGAGAAGTTTAAGGCGGGTGGAAGTAAGGTTCCCCAAAAGAAGTCAGGTTTTTAATACGCTTCGCGCTGACCTGTTTCTCCGCTTCTTTGTGCGTCCAAAATGGAGCTACCGAGAACATTTGACAAAATGATGTCTATACCAAAAAGGTTAACAAAATGTTTTCTTAACTTTGTGCTACAAGTTGTTTTGCATGCTTCTTGTACACGATTTTGTCACATTTATGTGTATACCCTTATGCATACCTTATTGTGCAATTTTAAGTCTATGCCACCCAAATTAAAAACACGTGCAATTGGATTGACTTCTCTGGTCAGACCTCAGGGACTTTCCAACCCATGGCGAATTTTTTTCATTGGTCAGACCTTTGTCAATTTTCGCACGTTCTTTTTTGGTCGACTTAAATCGAGTTATCTGGTCAGACCTCAGACCCGGGGCATAAGATGAGACGAAACATGTACATGACATTACTATATGATTTACTAAAGTCATGTGTCTCATAAATCTAAGATTTGCATTAACAATGCAATTAACGCTCGTCACTTACCTTTTGCCCAATTTTTTTATACGCTGGTCAGACCTCCTAGAGTAAATATAAAGTAGAGAGAGAAGCATATAAAGTTTGGATATTCAGTTCACTTAATTCAAAAGTATTAAATGGCGGTAGAAGTATCTAAAAGTACTTTTTTACAGAATTCTAGATTTTCTGTATTAGAACTACTAAAAAATCTAGAAACTATTCTATAGTGTAGAAAAACTGATATAATTTGTGAATGATGTAACACATGCCCTTAACATAAATATAGTTACAACGAAATAAAAGTTGATGTTTGTCTTAAAAGACATTACCTTAAAAGGTCACTCTTTTCCTACTATAAAAAAGGAGAAGAAGAAAGTGTGAGTGTCACGTAGGAAAACACAATTACCTCTCACTACATCCATCTCAACCATTGTCTCTAATTGGTATATAGAATCTAAAAAAGATAAAGAGATATATAAAATCATGCACCATTTCTTCTCTCTAATATATATATCGTAAACCAAGTCTACTTTACAAATCTTTAATTTTTCTATTAATTAATCAAGGAGTTAATAAATATTTGCTAAAGATATAAAATAAGCCTTTATAAAAATACACAGTAAACTAGAAAAATCATTTTATAGTCTAATCTGATAGTATACACAAAATCAGTAGAATGAAATCTATACTACTAGCACCTCTGTCAAAAACAAGATGTCTTGATGTATCTCAATCGACATAACTAGAAGTAAAGAAACATTGACTCTAGTATACAAAAATGTAACTTTTCATAAGCCGATGAATCATGGAGTTTATAGTAGACAAGCGATTCACTGAAATCCGCCATATAGTAGAAAAACTATAACCCTCCCAGTGCAATGACATAAAGAGCCTTCAAGAAGCGAAAAATTAGCAGATCACCAAGACCATAGATTAAGAAAAGACATTACTGCACAAATCTCTATAATGGTCTACCAAAGTTAATGAAAGTACAAAAAACAAAATTGAATGGACTGTAGGCTAACTCACTCAACCCTAAACTACATAAAAGTAGAAACCTTCCTCAAATAACTAATCTTTGACTACAAATATACATTATTGATACACTTAAATTGTATATATCTGTAGAGAACCATTCACCTGTGAGAGTGTTAGGTAGTAATAAGTATAATAAAATCGATTGTTGGATTTCTAAACTACAGAAGATGATCCATAACATAACATCTAATCACATATCGCTGGCATCTAAATTCCTCAAGTAGAGGCTATTGAGTGTTTTAAGTAACTGATATAAAAGACTCAATAATCAATGAGAATGGCATCCTGTGTCCCAATATACTTACCAAGTAGCGGAAGCTAATAATAGAAATTTGATGTAATTCCTTGTGACTAGTATGCAAACACAGTTTCATGAGTCTATCATTTTTTGCACAATTTGAAAGTATTAATTCCTCTTACCTCTGTTCCAATAATTGCAACGACTCAATGTTTAAGAAAAATTCGACATATTTAATGTTAATTATACAATAAGCATGTGTAAAACCAACAATAGTAAAATGCTACTCCAACTAGTAACCCGATAGTGTAGTGCTATTAACCGAAACACGAATCTTTTCTACAACTAGTAAAATACTATAGAAACTCTTCGCAACATACTACTCACGTTATTAAAATCATTATGGATTTGACAACTCAATACTTACATTAAGTACTATCCACATACGACTCATACTCGATATCAATATTGTATCTCATATACTCACAAATCTACAGAGCGACCTTAGATATAACGTATTGTATTGTCCTTAATAACCTCATCCTTGATGTAAATAGTTATCTCTCCCAAGTTGTTCCTACAATGGTGGAAAGAAGAAGTATATGAATATTGTGCTGCAAATGGAAAAATTACTACACCTAAGAACACTACTAAATTATGGTTTCTCTCCGGCGGTTTCTTTTCGACCGCACCAAAGGTACGAGAAAAGATAATAACATTTACCTATAATGTAGGAACAACTAATAAAACAAAAACAACTACTCCGCTGCTTGTGATATACCCTACTTAGTATTCTTAAATGATCTATAGAAAAAATATCAATATCAAAAGCCTATCTCAAAACCACTCCAATTGGAATATAAGAATATCTAGCAATTACTTATACTACAATTTATCAGAGTAATACGACATTTTAGTTCAATAAAAAGATTGCATTAGATTTCATGTAAGTATGACTAATACACTAAATTGTCAAAAAATACAATATAATGAACCTCACACCGTGTTTATAGCCGATTACACTATAATTACAGATTAGTAACGTATACATCTATGTAGAGTTGCAATTGTTCTATAGCACCATAACAATTTATGAAAGTGTGCTTTCCAAAATTAGATCAAAGCCACCAACATCATATACAATACATAATAAGTAAGTAGTACAACTAAAATTGATAATTGTGTCCTTTCTTGTTAAAATACCAACAGTACACATGATGTCCTTGATTTACAAAATGATACAGCTCAAACAGTATATAGCACTACACATAGTGCAGAATATACTATGACATGATCATATCATTTCTTAGAGACAACCTCCCCTCTCAAAATGACTCATAGACTAATATCCATAATAACTCTGTAATTTACAAATATAAACTAATACTTCACATATCATTCATTTATTAATACCCCTAAACACAAGATATAATACACACAACATCCTCACTACACAATCAAATGAATTAATACTCCTACACATCTATAAAATCCCTAACACACTACATATTCTCAAATAACACCCTACTTCTATACACCCACAAATACCAACTAAATCACATATCCTGTAACCAAACCAATACAATTAATACTCACCTTAAATATCACTAATTGTATTCTAAAAACACACATCCACCCATACACCCTCCCTAGACACAATGCCTCAACAATACACAACTTAACACCATTGCACATAACCCCAACCCACTCAAAATCTGTACAAACAAACAATTCATCCGAGAATAATTATCCGCGCCACCACCCCCCACCATCACTACAACCCTGCATCTTCATACCTGCTCACCAACACACTACACAAATCATATACCCAACCCCCCCCACTTATAATGATGAACAACCTCACATACATACACAAATAAAAACTTAAATTTTCATCAACCTACCCCCATCCCCATCTACACTCAAACACTAATTCAGTCCCAATAACCGCAAAAAACCACTAAATTGTCCATCCCCTCCCCTAAAACTCAACACACAACTCCACTCTCCATACTCTACCCAAATCATAAAACCCTGCATCATAAATACTCTATCACCAATATAACCTACCACACCTTACAATCATTAATACCTAACCATCCCAACCCAGTTACAAAACTACACTACAACCCACCTTCATATCAACCATAACCACACATATACTTTTATCTATCCTCTAAAAAACTGTTTCCTATCACTACATCTACCACCACAACCTACCCCAAACTATACTCTACTCCCACCACCATATATCCACACATACACTTTCATATACCACACACATTAAACAATAATCTCACACCCATTCAACCAATCCCCCCTTCACCTAATTCCCACACAATATTACACAAAACATCCCCTAAACACCTTCCATCCCACAACCCAATTATCATTATCTAACCACATAACCTTTAATCAATTCATCATAATCATATTCATACCCCCATCTAACTCTAAACTAATACATCCCCAACACCCCCCCCACTATACTACACTGAAAAATACATACACCCACTCAAACAACATATAAATACACATAATCATACCAACCAACACAATCACACATCCACCCCCAAATAATATCTCTCATATCACATCATAACACACACCCACTCCACACCTGTAACCCCCCTTGTTACTTACTATAAATGACCTGTAAAACATTAGATAATACTCATTCATACACCACTTACCCAAACCACATACCCATACCATCCAACTTCCTTGTCCAACATCGTGATACATCTATAATCTCCCACTCAATATATTCCAACCCAAATCATACACACATAACCAACACACTTAGTACCTTACATTGATCATAGTATGATGAATATCGCCAATACATTACCCTCTAGAGCACTCACCCCTCCCTTCCTTCGCATGAAAATTCTATGTCCTAGAAGACTAAAGACACTCGCCTCCTCTGATGTGTACATCCACTATCAATGCAGAATATATAGTCAACACATACGCTACATCCCAGAAGTCACTGCTACTAACTGTGTGTACACCAAACCCTCCACATATGTGTCCGTCATTGCCCATCACCAATAAACCCACTCACATATAGAATATAGAGCCTCCTACTTCGTAACACTGACACATCACTACGCACCCACTATCCATAGCATATCACGTAAACTCTACAAGAGAGTCAGTGAAGTTATTGTGACCAGTCTGAATACAATACCAGGGAGAACACTCTCAAAGAATATCTTCTGAATGTCACACAGAAATTAGAGCTAATCAAGTGTCTCCTATAATGTGTATGATGAACTCACATCGTTTTATTACCTCTACAGAAAATCTAAAACAACCACATACAATAAATAAAACCAAAATCATATTCCCAGACTCCTGTGAAGTCTCACCATAATCTCAACTACCCCTTAACTAACGTGTAGCAACCTATAACACACACACTATGACAAACTCAGTGCTCACAACCATAAACCCAACCCACCCACTCCCTCTAGTCCCCATAACTGTCCTTCTAACGCCCATCTCAGACCACATCCCTCACATCACCTCTATAGCACATCTGTAATCGTTGATCCTTCACTACTTCCTAGTACATATCAAAATCTCAGCACCCACCTATCGTACCATCTCCAGAAGTGGAAACCCTCAGTGTTGACCTCTCATTTCAGAAACACCACGATCACTCTCACCTCCACCCCCCCCACTCACCACACCTGTCAAGTCCTGTCACCTCCATTAAAGAACCCTCCCCATCCACACACCTTGTCTGAACAGCACGACTGCATAATAACATTCACTGTAACACAAGACAACTCCACCAAATCAACTCTGAACTATCTCACTTTGGTGTAAGTGTCCAATCACACAAACATAAACCACCTGAGTTAGTGTTTGAGTGCACCCAATCACTAATATATAGATATATACTAGACAGTGTGACAAATCGTGATGTGAAGTAAGATTCACCTCATCTCCAACCCTATTTCCAAACTCCCAAAATCACCAACCCTCCCAATTCACAAAACATAAAACAAATACCACATCAAAAATCTTTGCAAAATAGTCTCTATACGAACAACCACCCTTACACATGCTCGTCATCACCCCTCTCTACTGCAGACGCACCTGTCTCGCTGTTATAGATCTGACAAGTACGCTATCCTAAGATGAAACCTAGACTACGTATTGCACACTATACAATAATGAAGACTACTCCTCTACGTCGTCTGTGTGCGTCTCCTATCTTTTGACAAGTAAAGAAACAACATACGTCTTCAGTGTTATAACACCCACCCCTAACACTGACACCTTCGATCTTCTCTGCACACACTCCTTAGAGGATGATCATAGTGACACGCGGTATACACTCCAGAAACATCCCTAACATACGCACACACACACCTCTAGTATAGACGCCACTGAACTAAGTGACTCTCATATACCACGATCTTATAGATCTCAATAGGATCTCAGTCAGTAGACTGAATCATGTGTCCATCTGTCGACCACTCCCCGTGATACAGCCGTGTCACCTTCTGTTACGGTCTAGAAATCATCCTCCTATACTAATGTGTTATAGTAAGCACTTGATACCACCTCCCCGTAGTGAGAGTAATCTCACACCCATACAGATGTACTCAGAATTGTTCATCATCACAGATCCCTAACTTTCACTCTCTCCTGTCTCGTTTATCGCCACGCAGAGACCACACTCACTCTGCCTCACGTGTCGACCGCCAAGTGATTTCTCAAGCTCCTCTATACCCTCGAATGTTGTGTCAGAGACTGATAAGAGAAATGTCTAACAACCAACTTTACCTCAACAATGCTCCACTCCACGCAGTAAATCTCTCTATCATCAAGATGACTATACATAAGTAACTGCTGACACAGACACCCCAAGATCTCCATATACTACCTAACTATGTACCTAATGACTAACTTGACCCCACCACTCGTGCTGTGCTCTACTAGTCTCATCCAGATAAGTAAGTCTTATCATTCCACCTGTATTATACCTATTAATAAGTATCTTTCATATTCTACAGCTCATCCAATAGTAAGAGTGTAGTACTTTGTAGAGTGTACCAAGAACTCTAAGCAATATCTACACCAACAAATGAATATTTGAGACAGTGATTCAAAATTCACATACTATACTCTCATAATACAAAATGTATTATGAGACACAAACCCAAAATGAACACTCTCCTACCCAGTCAGAATTGCACATCGTGTCCTCACCACTATCTGTATATAAATGTGCTATTATAAACTCATATATCAAGTGATCCACTCCATGTCACACTATACATGTTAGTGTGACACACATCAGAAATCTCAATGTTCTACACTCCTAATAATGTCGACATGTGCCACCACATTGTACGTGAAATATCTCATAACTCAACTCTCCCTCCTGCAGCTCTCACGTGCCTCTATTTCTACAAAGAACACAATCAGATGTCTACTTATATAAAGGTATTACAGAATAATGTCAAGTTTGTATAGTGTCAGTAGTTAGTAAGTTGTCTTTGTATGATGTGCATGTGTGTGTCTGTATGATGATGATAACAGATTAATTTTTGTATCCCTCCCTGTGTGTACTCTTGAACACTGTGAGCATAATGTTGATATACGTGTCCTCTACTCTGTGTTATGTGAGTGTAGAGAGAAAGAGAGAAAGAAATGTGTGAAAAATGTGTTAGATATGTTAATTGATAGAATTGTAAAGAGAATGTGAAACTCATAATCCTTTAAAAGTGAATCGCAAACGACTAGTGTGTGATATGAGTGTGAATATAGTAAGAGAGTCTCTAACCTTAGGCTCTTAAGTTTAGTGTTGTCTTATGCCTCTAGACACACACTCTCGTGCGACAATGCTTCTTGTTGTATTTGGCATGCGCGTAGTACTGTCTCCTCTGATGATTATTCTCGATCTCCATCATGTGTGTGATATTACCTCAGCACTGATTGCAGAAGATGTGTCACGATAAGGTGGTTAGTGGCTCGAGATTATTTTGTGCCTTATAAGGTTTACATATCCTCGATATCTAAGACAAATAAGAACTCTGTGCTAGGGATTGATCATATATTGATAGCGTTAAGGCCCACATCAAATACCTGTCATATTCTTGTTAGTGTTGTGATAAGAAGTTGAAGCATCGTATTAGTGTGGGACGCATCGTCATCGAAAACGCTGAAGTAGAATGAAGAGAGTATGATGAATGTGTTGGATCCGTTTTGCGCTAGTATAAGTGTGATATGTAGTGTGCTACACACTAGAGAATCGCGGAATTGACTCAACAGTGATGATAAGGTTAGTATGAGTGTATGAATGATGTGATGGAGCTTGTGGTGAGTAGTAGTGAAGAGAGCGAGATGGACTGAATGGAGAGAAGAAGAAATGTTGTTGGCATGGTAGATGAAGGGTGGAGTGTGGTAGACTTGAAAGTATGGCCTTTATCTTCAGCAGAATCCTCGCGAAGAGGACACTAAAGACGTAGAGTCCTCCATTAGAAGTAAGATCTTGATCATGGTTTACTGTACTCGCAGCGGAATGAATGTTGGTGAAGTTTCTGAAGACGACATCATGGGTCGTCCGTAGTGATGCTTCAATGCACAACCCTTCCCAACCATTTGAGTTTCTCTCAACAGAAACTTGTCTCATTTGTCACAGAGATACACACAACTTCTATTGACTTTCTCACTCCGAGTTAGTTGATATTGAATAGGCTGAGTACGTGGCGTTATCTGCAAGTTGTGCTCAAGAAATGTGGATGAGGACACATCTTAGGGATTATGGCTTCAACTACAACAAAATACCGTTGTATTGCGACTCTCAGTCAGCCCTAGAAATCTCATGCAACCCTGTGCAGCACTCCCGTACCAAGCACATCCATACTCGATATCATTTCATCAAAGAACAGGTTGAAAATGGTATAATTGATTTGTACTTTGTCAGAACTGAATACCAATTAGCTGATATGTTTACTAAAGCCTTACCCAAAGATAGGTTTTAGTATCTTGTCAGACGAATTGGTATGAGATGTTTGACTCTAGCAGAACTAGAGGTTTTGACAAATGAATCTGCTTGATATTCCCTCAAACATCAACATGTAAATACTTATGAAAAAAGAAAAATACAAAAATATAAAATTTCAAAAAGAAAATACAAAATTAAAAAATCAGAAAATGTTTCACAAAAAGAATCTTCTCGACATGTCTCTTGGAATCGATAACATTTACGTATCTAGAAATGTTGATTAACATCAATACGGGCGTGTAAATGAAGTTCGAACAGGAGTTTCAAATGCTTTCAAAACATGTCATTTCTATTTTTCTTTATGACTTGTAATTGCTCTCAGATTGCAACTCGGACCCCAACGACAAAGGAAAGTGTACGCATAAGTGCACTTATCATTAGCGTTAGAAGAGAAGTCTTCTAACATGATGTTTTTCAAAAAGTTGAACATAATTTTTCAAGAATTTCTCAATGATGATTCATAATCTTTCAAAATTATGTGTTCAACACTCCATCCCTCATATAGTTTTACAAGACAGTTCATCTACATTTAATGTCATTTTTGAAATGAGTCAATGTTTGAGGGGGAGTTTTTCGAAAAACAAAGTTTTAATGATTTTGGATACATCATAACATGACAATATTTATGTATTCAAAACATTATAAAAAGTCTTAATAACAACTCAGTAATAATAATGACTACTCAATAGATTGTATGTTATAAGATGATTTAGTGGTTGAGCATAATTTTTCAAGAATTCTTCAATGACAATTCATAATCTTTCAAAATTGTGTGCTCAACACTCCATCCCTCATAAAGTTTTACAAGACAATTCTTCTACATTTGGTGTCATTTTCAAAATGAGTCAATGTTTGAGGGGGAGTTTTTCGAAAAACAATGTTTTAATG
>BQNB010097226.1:12569-25437 GCA_026074375.1 Tanacetum coccineum | reverse complement strand
AATATTGCAAAATTAATTGGATTTACAATGGACGATGATCCAATTGTCGTAGTTGATATGGGACATGAAATAGTTCACACGGTATAAGTTTACGACCGTCCATCACAACAATTTCATACTCTCGGAATCGTAGGTAATGGTGGATCGTTCTTCATTGGCCCCTACAAAGAATCACTAATTCTTCTTAATGTTTAATAACTTGCGTATTTGGTTGTTTAATGCAATGTAGCTTTCTATTTTGTAATGTATTTTTAAATTCTATATTTTCATATTAGTTTCAGTAATGTAACTTTAACGTTTCATGTTATTGTAATATATTGTTCCTATATTTATTGTCTTTTTATTTAATAATTTTGATTTTTATAAAACAACGAGGCTTGGCCACACCCGTGCGTTGCACCGGGCTTGGTCTGTGGGAAAAATTTGATTGTTACTCTCTTGTTACAATTCAGTTACTTATGTGGCGGATTGTATAAGTTCATGCATGGGGGTTCGGGTCTGGAATTTTGAATGGCTTATGTTATTTGTACCCCCCTAAAAAGTCATCCGTACCCCTCATGTTTTTTCCAGTTTTTTTCACTTTTTTTTATTTTTTTTTATTTTTATAATTTTGTATATGTTATAAAACTGTGACACGGAAAATACGGACTGAAAATTATAAAGTTTAACAAGTCAAAAGCATGAAACTGTCAAAAAATACTAAACAGAACCTGAAATAAAACTGCGTTATACTGCAAAAAGGGGTACAAAATGAATCTTTTGTACATTTTTTGTACTTTCTGGCGGGCCAAGAGGGTACCAATAGTAGCACCCATTTTGAATTATAGTTTACCAATAAAGTACAACTACTGGATGTTTCTATGTTTCCATGTGCTTAAGAAAATGTGCTTCAATGGCCACTGGTATCTGAAATCAATAAATTAAATAATTGAATATGCTTTTATATTGAACAGAAGCCGACCTAACATAATTCCCTCAACCAATACTTGTGCTCCATATTCTAAAAATTAGCCAGCATACCCGGGATTGTTGCTGCCGGAAATCAATCGATGCTGCTACTTTTTTTATTTTGGCTTGGGCATGATAAATCATACTACGTGATGTGAGAGAGGTGTGTGTTGATAAAGTTGAAAAACAGATTTGGTAGGATTATTGATTTTGATGAGTCTCATAGATGAGTCATGGGGTATAAGGATCGTTGTGTTACCATCTGTCCTTTAAAGATACAATTAAGAGACTCAGGCGGTCGGGGTATTTCAGAGAAGAACACGTATATAGTTTGGTGGAAGAACATTAAAATAATATGATAAAAAACACAAACAGAAACTAACTATAACTACCAGAGAATAATGTATAATACAATTGTTAATATGTTACTGTTCCTTTTGTGAGGGTGAAACATGTCAACAAATGTAATAATGTATAATATAGCAAAAGGAAATGAAAATTAAATGAAAAATGTAGTAAGAATATCAGTTTTTTCATATGATGCCTGATTTTTCTTAGCAGCTCTTAAAAGTGAAACCTCCATTGTCTTCATTTCCTTCTTCAAACTCTTCAATTCATGATGCGCATTGTCAACCAAATTGCACCCGAAAATCGCGTTACCTGTAAAACAAATTAAACAAAACTTTGTTTCAGTTTCAAATGCGACGAGGTGTGTCATAAATAAACTTTTCATCCAACTTAGTCCACATGTACTAATTATCAATTTCATACCTATTTCACATGTCTCAACAACTCGTTCAAAGAATAAATCTTATCAGTTCTTGTTTATATTATCTTCATATGGTTTACCTTTCATTTTGGTGTTATGGGCCCCACTTATTGCAATTTGACTGTTTAAGCGTGAACCTATATTTTTCCTAATCTGCAAGGCAACAGGGTGTGTTATCCAAACAACATTGATATAGTTGTTGTTTTACCATGTTTAACTTTTTGAGAACCAAAATTTCATCCTAAGAGTTTCTTAAGAATAATACAAAAGAGATGCGTCTATCTGTTTACCTCACAACATGGGGAAATTATTGCGCCAACGTTATAGTGACATCAGCAGTAATTCTATTATGCTATCTGGTGTCATAGGTTCGATGTTGATGGAGCAGCATAACATGTTGCATCTTGTATTAGGAAACCGACGACCAAGCTAAGCAGCAACTATTGCAGCAGATGCAACTGGATTGGGTATTGATGAGCCTGCAAGAATGTCGTGATTTGGAACAATAGGTCCGTTCATCCCCATACCCGTTCCCATCCCCATTGGCAGAACATATTGCTGGTCACCTGGGAACATCATAGGAACCATGCCACATCCCATCGACATCGTCTGCAAACATCGGTCATTAAACGTTACTCTCACAAAAAACTTGCTCACAAAATATTAAAGGGAGATGATATGCACACCACACAAAGTGATGTGCACACCACAAAAATACATATGTGGCATCTCCCAATATTAAACCTTATTTAGATGACAAAATGGTAATATTAGTTTCAATACTACAAAATTTAAACACTTTCTTTTATAAACTTTTGTGAAGGCACTGGTACATATTTACCACTACTTTAGTGTCCCTTTTATGCACCAAGTTTCACCAATTTGCCTGGTGTGAAACATGACATAAACCAAGCCAAATATCAAACATTTCCTACCGACAAAACATGTAAACATTTGTCACATGTTTTTCACTAACATTACAGAAATCAAATTTCATATCTCTTACCCAATGCAACATGTTTTCAATTCACCCAAACACTTCTTTTGTCGTGAACGTATAGTAAAACTTATATCATTTCCTTTTCTTTTCCATTATTGCAAAAACACATTATTCTACACTAGTTAATATCAACAACAGAATACAGTAATAAATATATGATACTCCCTAACATGCACGTAACTAATATTTATTTGGAAGCGATTAAAGCATGGTGTTCCTGTAGCTTTACATATATGTGCCTATAAAAGGGCCTTTGATATGGCTTCATGTTAATTAATATAGAAAAAGATACGTGATTTAGAGCTTTCACTTAATATGTAAATGCAAAGCAAACTTTGCTTAGACTACATAACAATGAGACCAAGTCGTGATACAAGTTTAAGGTTAAGGAAGGGACATAGACTGCCGAAGAAGATATGCTTCTTAAGAACTATATTCATAAAAAAGACGAAGGAAAATGGCACTTTATTCCTCTCAAAGCAGGTAATTAACATATATCCCTTCTGTTAATTTCTGTATTAGAAAAAGATTAGGACTTATTCGTGAAATAGAAAAGAAGTCATCTAGATATCTAAGAGTGTTAAATGATGAGAAATAAGCAATATTTTACTCTTATGATAAACGGTATTGTTGCCATTTTTGTCGAAACTGATTACTTGACCTTTTAATAATCATCAATGACAACCAAAATAAATTATATTACTCCTAAACTATTGTCATCAGCTTATGTTTATTTAACATCAAAAACTTGATTTGCTCAACGTTAACCAAATGGTCTGTAATTAGTTATTATTAGAAAATCATATCCACATGACAATGTTAAAACTAACAATATAAAAAGGGACATACATATCTGTTGTTGCCCAATCAGCGAAAAGCCTGACAAAACACATGGAAGCAACCACTTCACTTAATTCAGGAACCGCTATTATATGTGTATGGAAGAAGCTTAAAAAGTAATTCTTAGACACCTTTCAGACAACAGAGTAAGGGTAACAAACCTGTTACATCGACATCCGGTATACGACCACCCAAGGAAGATGTATTTAGAACAGTGACATTGTTTATAGAACTGGCCTCTGTGGTAGAATAATCAACTGCAGAACACACAAACTACCTGTAAAACTGAAGACTAAAACGTTATTACGTATCTAAGAATAGGTACACTATCATCTGAAACAACGATGAATTTACTTGAACTTTTCCTATTCCTGAAACAGCAAACAGTAGCAGCTGTAACCTGTAACACCGACGCGCCGACAGTGTTTTATTTATCCGAAAAATAAGAATTTGTTATTGTTAATTCACGCTGTAATAGCTTAAACCGCCACACTTCCCCTTTCCTATTTTAGGCCTGCAAACATAAAAATCAATCCCTTAAAAAAGTAAAAGAGATCAGGAAGCCAAACCATTTATGAAGAAACTTAATGGGCTAAATTGTTAATGAAGTAAAAAAAATTAGAGGGTTTAAACTTTAAAGGGTGGTAACAATTATCATTAAAACCTAAAATCATCGAACTTTGGGTAAATTTGAAATTGTGATACTCTTTGTAGAAATTAAAGATTCGCTTGTGATTATTGTTGTCGTTGGTGATTTTATTCAACACTGGCTTACCAAACCCTCAAAGGTAAACCATTTGCCAAAAAAAAATTGTATTGATGACTAATGCGATTTTTTAAGTTTGAAGGTAACTTCTATAGTTGTATCTTTCGACTCATATGACATTATCATCAAGATCATCTAATTTGATCTGACCATGATATTTAGGTGTTTGGCCACCACAAAACTAGAAATTTAGCATAGCTTACAGCATGATTTTTGTTCTAAAAACATAATAGCATTGTGAGGTACTCAATGTACTTTGAATAACTCGTACTTTATACATGTAATGGATGATAGCATATTATCACTTATAGCTAGTAGCTACTATAGAAATGCTTTCGTAGGATAAAGCTCGGCAGTAACGGCAATTTGTAGCTTTTGGTAGTCATGTTACATCAAGGTATTAGCATTAGTGGTCTAGGTTACCCGAACCCACCCATCTTATCCCCTAAACCCACCCGTTTCAGCCCCCATTTCAGCCCCAAAACCTATCCATTTCAGCAACCAACTGCACCCACTTCATCCCCCATTTCAACACCCAAATCCACCACTAAAGTCACCCATTTCAGCCCCAAACCCACCTAATTCAGCCCCTAAACCCACACGTTCCAGCCTCCTTTTCACCACCCAAACACATCCATTTCAGGTCCCACTTTAGCCCCCAAAACCCAACCAATTCAGCACCCATTTCATAAACACTCCTAAAATCATAAAACATATAGCACAAAACTTTCAGAAAAAAGATATAAAATTCTGGTACCTATGACATTGTTCCATAAACTATGTGATGGAATGTGAATCTAATTTCCGGGTGGCCGAGGCACGCTAAGGTCTGTAAACTCGCTTGCTTCAAGAAACGACCATAACCACACTCCCATAGCATCTTTTTATTTCATATTTCATTTTCCTTCGCGCTTCTCCAGCTTATCAACCTACCATCAAAATTATAAATATCCATATCCTTCAACTTAAATTCTAATTGAATTCATGGATCGATAGATATTTCGTGTACATATACAAAACTTTCTAGCCATAATAGTACATACCTAATTAGTTTTATAGACTTTTGTATTCTTTACAAATAAATTTCAACAAAAAACCAAAACCACCAAAAAGATAATACCTTCAATTTCTAATCCTCTGTTAATGAGACGCTGCAAATTCCTCCACTACCAACCAAGAATTCGGAATCACCATCTTTCCTGAGAAACAAAGCAACAAACAACAATGATACATTATCGTTTCTCAAATTTAGGTAAAGAATCTTACAGCTTAAAATGAACCCAAAAAGAACATAACAACATAAAAAGATCATAACTCATTTAACCAAACCAAAAACACATCTCCAAATTATAATTATTTCCATAAAAACTTAAAAACATTATCTTAAAAAAATTGGGGTTTTTTCCAAAACAATACTGAATTAAAAAAGAACATACCTCAACATCCATTTTGAAATCGATTGTTTGTGAATTGGCTCCATAGTTGAAATCCATTTTGGTTTCAATGTGGTGATGCATAATGATGTGTATTAAATCCGCACCCGTGTGCTTTCAATTTGGGGTTTTGAATGCTGTGTGTGTGTGTCTTTAGATCGGTGTGTGGCTATATGAAAAGACACAACCATTCTTCTCCGGTGATTGTTTGAGGGGGTGTGTGTTTTTTTTCCCATGAAAAGAATATCATTAAGGCTAAACGACGATTTTGCGGTAGGTGTTCCATGCGGCAATAAAAGGGACCTGATCACCTCACTACGCCAACCGAAGCAAGACCTGGTCACCCCCAACCTTTGCAAAGTTAGGGTCCTCTGCACGACCTTACAATTGGAGGAAGATTTCGTATTAAAAAAATTAACTCTTTTTTTTATATTTTTATTTAAAAAAATAAATAAACAATCTCCCATTCACTATAAAATCTCACTTTTTATATCATTTTTAATCACAAAACACATACATTTTATATACTTTCATTATCTTTTTTAAATGGCTTGTTCGATACCACATAGCGACGATGAAATCCAAGCTTTGGTTCAAAAACAAATTGACGAAGATATGGTTCATCAGAAAGCGATTCTGGATTTAGCCTTGCAATTTGATAATGCATGCACAACTAAAGAAGATCTTAGAAAAGCATACGATAAATGTAATCACATTCCACAAGAGAGCCGTGCTTTGATCGACACTTTCTTAAAAGAAGGTTCTGATAAAGATTACGAGCTAAATCTTTCTATGTACAGAAAGGCGGCAAAACTAGAAAAACAAATGAATGCTAAGTTAGCTTGGATACATGAAAAATACAACCACCGCTCAGAAACCCATATAGGTGGTTCGTCATCACAGACACATGAGATTGGTGATGTATACCTTACTGCGGAAGAGTTACATCAACTACATCTAGATGAAGAAGCCTTAAGAGAAACACTAGAAGAACAAACAATGGATGAAAAGGCACGGGAGGAGAAGATTAGGCAAAAACAAGCTGATGATGATGAATACTTTATGGAATTTGGGGTGATGAGAATTGATTCAGATTACGAGTCATCAGATTAATAAACTAGAAACTATTTTAGTGTAATGTTGTTTTAATTTAATGTTTTAAATAAAGTATTGTATTTTAAATTCCGTTATTATATTTTCAAAATTTTGAATTGCAACGGCTAGTTTTTCGTTATAAATACCCTTACCATCTCCTCATTATATCACACAACTTCTTATCCAACTATCCAGATGGATTCCAATTTCACTAACAAAAATGATCCATGGGAATACAGTCTTGATATAGACGATTCTGATCTCCATTTAACACCTATTCTGCTTTCGTCTAGTAGCGCACATGTTGAACCATCTCCATACACCCCAAATCCAGTTACCATAATACCCGATCATGCGGGTGTTGTTCAGCTCTCTAATAGCATATGTGTTGAACCATCTTCCTCAACCTCAAACCCAGTTAGGATAATACTCGGTCCTGCGGGTTTTGTTCAGCGAGCCAAGCTGCTTAAAGAAAACGTATTTATTCTTGATCCGGATGGAGCTTTAATGTCAACACAAGAATATATGCAGAAAGTTGTTGAGGATGTGGGTGAGGATGCTGATTTTAACAGTGGGGCGTGGGTTAGCGCCACTAACTATGTGAATGCTTTTGGTGGCACTGTAACTGGATGTTTGGGAGACATCGACAACTTTCTTAAAATGGGAAAACTTGAACAAGTTGTTACAATAGTGAAGTCTTGTTCTCCGAATGCTCTTGGAGATTTAAATGTGACTCTGAAAAATTTATCGGGTACAGTACCTAGAACAATACACTACAAAGTTCTTGATGTGAGTAGTTATGAAAATGATATTATAGTAGGAGCTGCTATGATACTTGTCAATGTCTCAGTTTTTACTCCTAAACCATCAAAGCATTACCTAAACATTACAAAAAGAAATGTGGTTGAGGTTTTCCGTAAGGATACGGTTTCATTAGCTTAACATTATTGTTATTCAATTCCGTAATGTAATTTTCAAATTTGAAATCAAACAACTACTATTCCAACGGATACTATTTGAACTATATGTTTTAAAACGTATATGTGTTGTATTTTTAAATTCCGTCAAGTTCATGTTTTTTATTTCCGTAATTTTTTCCGTCTTTTCTTTCGTGTATTTTTATTTCCGTATTTTAATTTGTAAAATATTTAATTATTAATGTAATGTTAAAAAAAATTGTTCGGTGTCCTCTGCGGTCACCACTACATGTGTTTGGTCACTGTGTGGTCTAAGAGAGAGAAAGCTGAGTTGGCGCTGACGTGGCGGTGTCCTCTGCGGTCACCACTACATTCAGTAATCGAAAGTTCGAAACAACCTCAGATACATTGAGATTTCACTCTTTCAAACTATCAAGTCAAGGTCTAGTCATTGGTTGTGTTGTGGCTACAAATATATCAACATCTCATACTTACGTCAGGTAGAGGCGTTGTGAGTTCTTGGTTTAATTCAAGTTTAACATAAATATAGAACACTTAAGATGGGGTGTATTCCTATAAAACATGCATATCCTAAGATGTAAAACACCTTTAAATCGTGTTCGCTAACACCCATGTCATTAACAAAAGTATCCTTTAATTATACTATATATCATTAGAGATGTCAGTTACAATTCACCTTAAGCACTCTAGCTACAATGCTAGCTACGGTGACGTAACGTTGGGCTCCTACTTTGGCCCAGTTTTTTGTGCCTCAACTTTGGCCCGACCCTTTTTTTTAAATTGTTCACACAAAAATATGAAGAAAAAAATGTTACAAAAGTACCGATTTATTCAGATAAAAAAAATATCCGCATAAACATTTTTGATACCTAATAACTTTAAACATAAGGCCCAACACATAAACTCATATAAAAAAAATCAAACTATTAAACATGAGACCGGAAAAAAAAATTCGGAAATTTTTTTTTAAAAAATGAAAAAAATAAAATAAAATTTTAACGCTACGTAATAACGCGCGGGCCATAAACTCATATAAGGAAAAAAAACAAACTATTAAACATGATACTGAAAAAATAAACCCGCACTATTAAACATGAGACCGAAAAAATAAACCCGCACAAAATACAAAAAGAAAAAAAAATGCCCCGCAGTAACGCGCGATTGTCATTTAAAACACACGTAATCCCATAAAATTATATTAAAAAAAACCCGTATAGCTAAAAAAAGAAACCTTTAAACATGAGGCCCAACACACGAGGCCCAACACATAAGCCCATATAAGAAAAAAAAAAACTATTAAACATGAGACCGAAAAAATAAACCCGCACAAAATAAAATAAAAAAATAAAAAACAATAATAATAATATCCCGCAACAACGCGCGGAAAATTAACGCCCGCAGCTAGGGGTGTCAATAGGGTCGGTTGACCCGACCCGAACCCGAACCCGTTAAGGCTTATCGGGTCGGGTCTAATCGGGTCAAATATTCTTGTCGGGTTATTTTGACCCGAACCCGATTACCCGATAGTGTTATCGGGTCGGGTTCGGGTTAACTAAATAATGCTATCGGGTTATCGGGTCAACCCGATAAGACCCGAAATAATTGTGACAAAACAAGAAAACGTATACTCTGTAGCATATTGTTCCTCCTGACTTTAATATAAACGACATATACATAGCTCGAAATGCTAATTCATGTACCATTTCTAGTTGAGCTTTATTATTATTCAATGTAATCAATATACAACTGTGTGCAAATTGATTGATATTCATATCAAAATGAAATGTTTGATAATCGTGAATTTTGTCATCTGCTTCATTTTGCGACAACATTGGCGCACAAGCCAACATCATCAGCTTACTAACATTTTAGACAGCAACTAAAAGGAACCAACTAAATAAACATAAACAATGGAATGGAACTAGCAACTTAATTGAACTTTTTAGTCGCCAAATTAAAATGACCCACAGAAGTAGAGTCGAAAACATATAAAAGGCATAAAAAGGTAAACGAAATATACCTTGTAAGTTTTTGTAATCCAGACTTGCTCCATTTTCCATGAGCGTGAATGCTATCTCAGTTTGGTTAACGAAATATACCTTGTAAGTTTGAACCTGATGTTGTCAATGTTTAGGTGTTTCCCAGGTCTTCATCTTTTATTATTTGCTCAAAAAAAAAATTGTTGCATCACCCGATAACCCGAAGCACCCGACCCGATAAGACCCGACCCGACTATCACCCGAACCCGATAACCCGATTACTTATCGGGTCGGGTTGCGGGTGAGTTTTTTAAAATCAAAACCCGACATGACCCGATAACCCGATAACCCGACCCGATAACACCCCTAGGTGCAGCATATTGAAGCAATGTTCGAACATGATTTCAATTGATGCCCCTTCGTCTATATGTATCCTCCGAATGAGGTACCCTTCCACTTCGGCCTCTACTACCAAGGTCTCTACCGATAGATCCCGTGCCAAAACCGGTGGGAATGTTATTGGGACGTTGCACCATGTTTATCACATTGCCTTTCTGCGGACCACTGTTCCGCTGCCCCGCTCTTCCCCTTTGCCTCACATCTTTCACCAAATGGTTTAACTTGTTGGATTCCAAGGCTATTTCCAACTGCTTTTTTAGATGGAAGCAATCATTTGTACTATGACCTTTTTCATTATGATAGTCGCAATACTTGTTCAGGTTTTCCTTGCTGGGCACCCCCACCAGCGGTGCTGGCTATGGTAGGCACAACTGGTGTTACATGGCTAAGATTTCTTGAGGAGTGCTTACCAACGAATCCAGGGTTAAGACTGCTCTATTTTCTCTTGGCCGGCGGAACTATTGGTTAAGACGTTGCGGTGTGCGTGATGTTCTTGTGCTCTAAAAGTAGGTTTATGTTCTGACCTGCGGCGGTGGCATCCGTAAGGGAATGCTGGTTCTGATTGTTCCGCTGCCACCATTGTACCGGGTGTCTTTTCGCTGGAATTCACCCTTGGGTAACTCTGTATTGCGAAATGCCTCTTCTGACCGCAAATAATCATCCACTCTCTTTAACATCTCATCAAATGTTTTGGGTATATTATCCGAGATACGTTTTGACAGTTCTGGACACTTATGGGAATTCATGAAGGATGAAATTTGCATTAGCTCCGGTACGTTAGGAATAACATTAGACTCACGTACCCATATTTCTTTAAAATTAGGAAGCATTTCATTGGCCCTCTGTACGATCTTTGAGATTTCCGTTGGGTCTTTGTCACAAGCCTTGAGAATCCCAAATCTGTTTAGAAATTTCTCTTGGAGATTCCCCCAACTATCAATACTGTTGGGTGGTAGCTTATCGAACCATGCTCTCGCTTTGCCATCGAGGGTCTGTTGAAGCATTCGGCACCAAACCGGCATTGGCCATTCCCCTTGATTTCTTATTCCCACAAATCGGCCCACGTGATCCTCCAGATCACCTGTTCCGTCGTATATTTTGGCATTCGCCGGCATTCTGTGTCCTGGCGAAGAAAATTTGACAATTCTTCTGGTGAAGGGACACTTTAGCACTTCCTTGAACGGTTTGCTTAGGTCTTCGTCCCCCACTTTTGCCTTTCCTTTCTTGTTGACTTTGATTTCTTCGTCACCGACGTCCTAAATGTCATCAAAGTCCAGGAGCATGGGCTTAATGAGGTCACGATTACTTGGCTCCTTCAGGAGTTCCCTGAGGGCCGATACATGCCCTTCGATGATGCTCTTGGTTGCATTTTGATTCGAGGTTCCTTCATTTAACGGGGTGATTGGTTCGGGACCTGCCATTCTATAGCACTTAGGCAGATTGAATAACGGGTCCTACGGATGGCACCAATTTGTTGATGCAAAGATCCGCTAGGAAGGATAAGAGCCGTCCTCCTGTGGAATCTTGATGTTCGCCGAGCCTGTCGAGAAGACAACGCACGTTAGCTTCGCCCCGAGTTTTATCCCAAGACCAAGCTCTGGCGTGAGAGTAAGTATTTGATATTGAGATGATGGTTAGGCATAATGCAAGTATACTAAATGTGGTGTGTGTGTGTAGATAGATCCACATTGAATGTGCTTGGGGTATTTATACTACCCCGAGTACTGTTTGGTACTGTTCCCGACACTTAGGGAATGGCCACGCCGAACTACTATGCACTTTTGTCAGGCGGCGTATCCACGTGATAGACAAGATCCCCTAAATCCTGGGTTGACTGCATGCGTACGGTCCTTACCATGAACCAACGGCTATTAAGGAATACCCGGATAATAAGATGCGTTGATCTTTCCCGAGGTTCTGATATACTTATCCATTTCTATGCTGCGTCGGCGCTAGGAGGTTTGGCACCGGTTAAACCTAGGCCACTGGGCAAGAGCGCCTATGCGAAACCTCCCGGTGTGGTCCTAGCGGCCATATACACGAACATACATAATGGTCTCTTTACACAATTATCACATCTATACAAAAGCACCACTTATATAATTAATTACATTAATTCAATAATTCATAACACTCAAAAAAGATATATCAAACAAGCAAGCATATAAAAGAAAAGTAAGCCAAACACAATAACAAAATAGATGTTGTGATTACCTGACCATGCTGGATTCAAAAAGAACCGTGTCTCCTTGTATATAGTCGGCTAGGGTTTGTGATCGATTAGTGTAGAAAAATAAACATCATTATCCATCGTTATATAGTTGAATGATTAGCCAAATTTTAGGAATTGCCTTTAAAATGACAATAATTGATTTGCCAATTTCCAAAAATACTTGTAGATAAACGAAAGAAATATATCATCTATAAATAAGTAGTTGAAACTGTTACATACCGGGTTCGGGTCGGTTAGTCGCGGTTAACAAAAACATAAACCGAAACCGAATCGTGGTAACTCGGGTTTTTTGGGTTTTGGGTTCTTCGGTTATCAGTTTTTTTTAGTTTCGGATCAAACGATTCGGCTCGGTTTCTCTGCTTTTTTGAACACCCCTGACCTAGATGTCAAATATTCATTAATCCATAAATTCATATTCTCTTAATCTCCCTCATAACATCAATCTATTACTCTCTCCATCCGCAAAAA
>BQNB010097226.1:0-11729 GCA_026074375.1 Tanacetum coccineum | reverse complement strand
GTATATCCTAGAGACAAACATCAATGGCCTATTTTAGGTGTGTACTTGAACAACTACTAGGTTCTAAATATGCTTAAGATGAATGACTATGGTCTACTCCCTAGATCATGAGCAAGATGAATTTTATTAGGAATCCTACTGAAGTTACCCAAGTCAATCTGATTGCCTACATGCTCGGGTGGTCGAGCAAGTGTTAGCCTTACTATTTCATAAAGCTGGTGTCTTACACGTGAATTGGAATAGCTAATGACCAACTGCTATATGCAAGGACATATATTGTAAACATAGGATAGTTGGATTATGTTAGGCATATAAATACCCCTCATGACTCTCCATGAAGGGTGTGGATGTTCATTTGGTTTATCTAATATTTCATCTTTTCTCTTCCACCCTCTCTCTACTTTCTCTCACTAAAACACCATGTCTTATCTTATGTTCTTTAATCAATCTCGACCTCCTAAAAAGATGTTTTATAATCCTTTCAATTGGTATCAAGAGCTAACTAAGGGTGTTTTGTATTGTGTTGTGTTGTTTCATCGGCTGATGGCTTATTTCAGCTTATTCACAGCTTATTTTCTTGGCTTATTTGGTAGAAAAAGCTATGGCATGTATTTTTGCAACAAAAGTATCAATCTTTCCCTAGTGTCTCATCTGTTTCATTGTATATACATAGGGTTTTGATAGCTTTTTGGTTGTTTAATGCTTATTTTAAGCTCGCCAGGTCATGTCTTTTTAAAAGGGTTTGTGGCTTATTGGGTTGGCTTGTTTGTGCTTAATTCGTCCTTAAGCTCATTTTTAAGCTTAATGTTCTTGGCTTATTTATAATTCAGCTTGGTGAAAATTTTTGTGGCTTATTTTTGGTTTAAAAGTAGTTTTTTACTCTCTTTTTTCCTGGGCTTTTCGAACCTTTAATCCAGCGAAATACATAGAAATCCAACAAAATACCAAGAAGTGGCAGCGGAATAAAGACTCCTGACCGCCAAATAAAAGAAAGTGGTAGCGAAATAACAGGTTGTCTTAAGCAGCGAAACATATATTTGTCTAGCGAAATAACAAGTTGTCTTACCCGTGAAATAACATGTATAATTTCAGTGGAATACCGAAGTTTTTATACCAACGAAATATAGACCAGCGAAATACAAGACCAGCAAAATACAGACCAACGGTTTATCTTGTGTCGACTTGGTTGACAGAGTCAACTCGGTATTTACCGAGTTGACCGAATCGACTCAACTGAGTCAAGAAAAAATGAAAAGAACAGATGAAGGACATACTCTGACAGATACAAAACATCAACTACAACATCAACCTCAACATAAATTCATCACTAATCCTATCCCTTTGTCACATATAATCCACCATCTCCTTCAACCATAACAAGACTCGAATCATAAAACAAATAACCTTGATCTCAGAAATCTTCAACCTTTTGATACAAATCTTTTAAAGATTTTTTTTGGGTTTGAACGATAATTATCATTGATCTATGAGGAACACAAGTTCTCTTTTATATCCGAAATTAAAGATTGAGTTATAACAAATCTGTTATACTTCACCTTTGTTTCGTTGTAAGACACACAAAGCAAAAACAAACCTACCTTAGACCTTGGTTGTTACGTGGCCTTGAAGCTGAATATGTCTTTGATTATTTTTCATGTGGGTTCATGTTCATTATGTGAGATGGGAATGAAAATGAAACAAATAGGATAGCTGGGACTTCGATCTATGGCTGCGTAACTTTAGAGAAATGATTCGGTGAGGGGTTTTTGTTGACTGCTCTTGGAAGTTTTAGAGATGGGGGCAATGAGTATCATAAGAAGAGTTAGGGTTATGTGTGAGAATAATTAGGGATTGGTATAGTTTTATCCCTATTTATCTTATGGATAGGTTACAATGGGCTTTTGGCAGCCAGGTCATAACAAAAACATGGGCCGAAAGTTCTAATAGATATAGTTAGGCCTAATTTTTATATTGGGCTACATATGGTTTGTATTGTTTGGCTGGGTTTGTACAGTGGGCTGAGCCATATTAGGCTATTAAGTATGATAATTATAATGGATTGAGCTGGGTATTAAAACAATATAATGACAAGAAATGTGTAAAAGACTGGGTTTTATTACTTAGACATGCCGTGATAATGTAAAAATATTTAAGCCCGATATCCGTTAACAATCATAACACATCAAAAATCATGAACAACAACACAACAAACACAATACATTACACTAAAAAAATCCTTATCAAAATTCACTTTCACTCTTAATGGCTATTATTGAATTTTAATGACTACGTGGTTTTTGTACGATGTTACTTACATAGGATTGAAGTAGGATTTCACGGGGAAGTGTACTTATCTCGTCTTTGATTCTTTCTACCTTCACAACGAAGATTACTTGTTCGGACATATACGGTGTGTGATGAAGACTTAGATATCTAGTTACTTTTGTGATTCTTTCTCTCTATACCCGCAAAGTAGCTATCACTTTAAGGAGTTACATTGTAGTACTTAGTGTCTCATGTAGTTGAGGTGATTTCAAGAGGTTCAAGTACTTACTATGCTTTGGGTTTGGGGTATAGGGTACACCATTCTTCATCACACGAATAATACAAGATTAAGTCACAAGTCTAGGATTTTGCTTCATTCTCGGGTTTGTTATATCGGGTTGTCTCCATCAATGGTAATATGTATTAGCCGATAGAATAGATAAGGGTATTTGGATTGGGTAGACCAAGAGAGATTTGTAAAGAGAGTACTTTCTGACATCTTCTCATATAATATTTCTTATGCAATCACAGGTTTATGATGCTAAGCAAGCAGTTCTAGTTGGTATAAGATGTACATATATGTAGGATGATTCCTCAATTAGACATCATCATAGAGGGATAAATGTGTACATCTGGGACTTAATTGACTTTGGTGCTATGGTTTCGACTTCTTAAAAGGGATAAAGTGTGTACTTTAGGTTTTTGTGCTTTATATAAAAAAACTAGGATGCTTCCTAAGTGAGACGATGTTGATGATATTATCCTTCCCCATAGATTTTCCAAAATAAGATAGAAGGTCTTTGAGCCAAGCTGGAAGTAGGTTGTATGACTCAAGACTAGTGCATTAATTCTTATCAGTCTTATGGGTGTTTGTTTGGGAGGGAGTTGATGAAAATGTGCCTACTAGTTGGGAGGGAGTAAAAACTTAACTAGATACTACAAAAGAAGTTCAAAGCAAAATTCATATCAAAGCCAAAGTATTCGGATGAGAGAACTTCAAGGATGACAAATGAGAAGCAAATTTATAAAACTCATAAGTCATCCTCAACAGTATATTATAGTGTGTTTGTTTGCATGCTAAAGAATTAAAGTTGGAGTATTCAAGAAGATCAAGGTCATTGAAGACAATATCAAGGAATACTGGACTTCATTCTTATCATTTTACTTTATTTTTGCTTGTAGGAAACATTATAACCAATTCACGCGTGACACCATCTTAGAGGGAGATTGTTAGCCTTACTATTTTGTAAAGCTGACGTCTTACACGTGAATTGGAATAGTTAATGACCAACTGCTATATGCAGGGACTTATATTATAAACATAGGATAGTTAGCTTATGTTAGGCATATAAATACCCCTCATGACTCTCCATAAGGGGTGTGGATGTTCATTTGGTTTAATTTAATATTTCATCTTTTCTCTTCCACCCTCTCTCTACTTTCTCTCATTAAAACACCATGTCTCATCTTATGTTCTTTGATTAATCATGACCTCTTAAAAAGGTGTTTTATAATCCTATCAGTAAGAAACATCAAAGTCTCTATCTCCTTCCCCTAAAAAGAGGAAGAAGAAAAGAACTCAGCCTAGGGCTAAACCTAATCCCAAGCCTTAGGGCCCTGAAAAAACTGGAGCAACTCCTGAGGAAACTTAGGTTAAAAAGGCCCCGACTAAAAAGACCTCATTGAAATAGGCTAAGCTAACTCTGACTAAAAAGAAAGTTTTAACGGGAGACACTGAGAAATTCTCCTCAGTGTCAAGAAAAACCTGCTGATTCTAAAGACTCAAAGAGAAATATACAACTCGCTGATCTGGGATCCCAACAATCACCTCCCAAGGATGGCACTCGTGAAACATAACTTTTGCCTGAGGGAACATCATCAGTCCCTAGTGATTTAGGGAGCCATAAAAAACTTACTGATGAGGGGACACCAAAACAACCTACTTATCATTCAGTGGCCAACTTAGAGGACCTAGTGGTGAAAATCCTAATACATGGAAATGAGAAGTGAGAAGTTGGTTGCTGACCAAAATAAAGGAAAGACCTATGGCGAGGTAGGCCTGATTCTAACCCTTATATTATCTCAAGTTTTGGTCAGTTTCAGGCTCTCATGGAGGATTCATATGAGGAGGTCCTCGAATTTAGTGATGAATACATTTAAGATGCTGGCGATAACGTGGATACCGAACCGTCAAATGCATCTAAAGAGTCATCTAAGCATCCTGAACAATCTTAACCTCCTCCATAACATACCAAAGATCAAGAGCACACTAATGCACATCAATCCCTACCTTATGAATCTCTAAATCCTAAATCTTCCAAAACTACTGAGTCCTCAAAGTGCACCATCCTCTTCTTTATGCTACAAGGATCTTGACAATGTAAAGTATGTCAGTAAGAAAATTCTGGCTAGAAATCTTACTTGGAATGCTCAATGGCTTTATGGTCAGTTAGCTAATGATGGTTGGAACAAACATGAATAGGTTGCTGCTTATTATGCTGAATTTCATGCAAATGTTGAGGAATTTTGTAATGAGTCTTTTAATGCAAGGGTACAGATTCACACAGCCATCAACACCATCATGAAGTTCATTGAAAATGAACAAAAGGATCACCATGGTGAGCACACCTCTATTATTGAAAGTTTATCCAAGGTACAAGAATCACTAAAGGAGGATTTTGAACTCAAAGCTAGGCTAAAGACACTCGTTGACACCAATTTTAGTAATTCCAACAATATGACTGAACCTATTAAGCTTCTCCGAGAGGAAAATGTTTTAGGTGTCATGACCATCCTGGAAGCTATTCAAAACATAATTAACAATCAGAATAATTATCACTCAACCTTAGCATCATCTTACAAGTATCTTGAATGAAATATTGGTCCAAGACTAAAAAAGATTGAAGAGACTCAGAGAAACATCCATAATATCTTGCAAACCGTCAAGTCTTCAATACTTTTGAGATCAAGTGTCTTATGGTCTCTAAAATATTTAAAGATTTTAAAGGATCAGCCTCTGCCCCCTCAAGAAGTGTATATATTCTAACAGTTGTACCCATTGTAGTTCATGCACCTGTTGAGGGGAGGGCTTGAACCAATGATTACTGAAATCATTGAAAAGACTGAGCCTAAGTCCATTAAAGAGCCAGAGGTTACCAAAGAACCTGAAATAACTGAACCCAAATTTACTAAAGAACCTCAAGTCAGTCAGTTACCTATCCAATCTATCATACCAATAACAAAAAACCCCTAAAGTTACCATCCCAATCATTGAACCATCATTCCCTGAATCTCAAGAAGCTGGATCATTATTCATCACACCCATACCTGTTGATAAAGGAAAGGGTATTGAATAAGAAACTGATGACTCTCTAAAAAAACTTGTAAATGATTCAAAGAAAGATCACTATGATCTAGATCCTGAACCCCAAATGATTGAGTATAAGCTCCCTGATGAAAGGGTGGCCAAGTTAACACGTGATGAAGTGGTCGAGCTTATAGAAAAGGAAGAAAAGGTTAAGAATGAGATGCTGAACAAATATGAGATTGTTAAAGTAGCAGTCAAAGAGGTTAAGGAAGCTGAACATGTTATCTCTGGTGGAAAAGACTTTGTGAAACATCAAGTTAAGCTTATCAGAATCCATGATTAAAAAGTAAAGAAGAATGCTGAAGGAAATAAGAAAACTTATGATCAGTGTGTATGGACCATAACGTGTAAAAGAAAAGAAGGGGCAATAATTGACCTACTAATTTATCCTAAAAGCAAACTAGTCTCAATGACAGTCTACATGAGCAATGATATAAGAGAGAGTACCATAAGGAATTTAAGTTTGGTAACTTTAGCCTAAGTAAATGGGATGAGATAGGTCTTATCATGAGAACAAAGCACAACAAAGTAGTACCTGACATGTTGAACTCTTTAAGCAAGAAATACCAACAACTACAAGAAATAGTTAAGAGTCTCAACATTAATGAATCAATCCCCCTACCATTTCAGGATCCCTCAAACCATGTTAGAAAAAAAAGAAAAGCTATAGAGCTAGAACCTGAAGTATACATTGTTGGTCTTCACTATAATCGCTCAATTCTTGAAGGTGTAAAGTTCTCAAAGAGCAGGGTGATTGAGGGACCTGAGTATGGCTTGTTCTTCACTGATCAATTTAATGATGATGGCACTTTAAGATGAGTCAGTTGCCAATTAGAAGATTGTGAAGCTAATGGATGCTATGATTACTGAGAGGCCTAAAAAACACACCCTCCTTGCTAAGAAAGCCAAGTTGGAACTGATAGGGTTTAAGGAAGACTAAGTACTTACCCTTGGATTTGAAATATTTTATAATAGAATGAAAGGCTCTTGTAACCGATGAATAATGAAGTATTCTATTTATTAATGTCCTTTACTTTCTTTCTAGATTATCAGTGTAAGAAGAAGTTGTTTTGCATAGTTACACTAAAAAAATACTTAAGTTATTATTATATCTAAATAGGGGGAGATGGTTGGGTCAATTTAGTGCCTAATGATCTTCATTTTATGATTTGAATAGAAAATATTCTAAGTATTTGATATCCTAAAACATTGCTCAAGTCATTGAATGAACAATCATTAAATGAGTTACCTTTAAGACGTTCAACCCGAGTCTATGAGAAATACTCACCATTACTAGGCGAAACTTAGTAAATGATGTCCCTGAACTAAAGAAGAAGATAATGGATGCAGTGAGTTGTAGCAATAAGCTCACTCAACCCCTTTCGATCTCCTTAACATTAGAAGACCTGAAGACTTAGACAAATATCCAAGTAACTAAAGAATAGGCGGGATATGTTTGAAATGATAAGTCTAAGTCATTATCTAACAAAGTCAACATATTCATGTATAGGTAAAAAATAAAGACAGTGTCATCACTATCCATCCTAAAGTGTGTTTGTCTTATTCCTAAAATAGCTACTTTTATAGAGACAAATGTACCTTGCTGTTGATCCCTTCTTGACAGATCTTACTTAGCTTGTTAAAGCTTAGTTATATTGGATAGATCCAAGACAACTATAGTAGAAACTAAGATTGAGAATATCACAAACTATACGGAATCTAGTTTGCAATACCAAGAAGAACAATGAAATAGAAAAATAAGATCTTTACTAAACTTTTAATATATTGAATACTATTTTGAGTTATAAAATAGCTATGAATACTAACTATGATTGCTATGCAAAACTATGAATACTAATATGAAAAACTAATATCTAGATCTATGTCGTAGGGTTCCTTTTATACACTAAGGAAACCCTAATGGGCTTACAAAACGCATCAAGTGATCAATGCATATCTATTCCTAGTATATCTCATGCATATCACTTTAGCAGCACTAACTATTTATACTAACAGTACTAACTATATAACTAACAATACTAATAAACTGACAGTACAAACACTTTGTACTGGCAACACTAACTATAATACTAACAGTACTAATCACTTAGACTATTTTCTCTAATCTTTAGTAGCAGCACAAACTTAAACCAGCAGCATTAACTTCCAAAACTAACAGTACTAACTTCAAAAGTCTTTAATTCCTAAAAATCCTCCCCTCAACTTGATATTCACCTTGTTAATCATTAAGTTTCTTCATTACCAGCATCTTGATCACTAGGAGGATGTATCCAAACACTCTTCTACTTCTGAAGTTGTGATCTTGTAAACCTAAGAAGCTCAAATGCCATTTCACTTTAATGATCAACCTCTAGTCTTCTATTTAACATCATTGAAAGCATTTCCTATGTAAGAGGATATGTATTTTATACCATCATATGAATAGCAATTCTAGTATCCATCAACAATACATGAACTCTACATGAATAAAATAATCTCTAGCTTATCAAGTTGTAGTCCTATTGATTCTTCCATATTTCATCGTCTTCACTAGGCTCCAATAAATTCTTCAGATCTCCCCAAAGCAACAAGTCATATCCTTCTGGGCTTGTTGTCTCATACCTTTCTTTTATCAGTCTGTAAAGATCTATCACATCTTGTCTATCAAAATCATCAAGCATTCCACTGAATATTTTGTAATTCTTAAAACTTTTATCTGCTCTGATAATTTGATAATACATCATGTTCTCTGTCAGAATGTGAGTCTTCTAGTCAATTATTGGATATTTGGTAGCTAAAGATTTGAAATCCATAGCAATATCATCCCCTGGAACTATATCCAAACATGCTTTAAGCTCTTCTCTTTTAGCCTCATCCTTTAGTTTTTGCTTCTTGACACTTTCTTCATCATGTTCTGCTCTTGGTCTCTTCTTACTACTTTCTGCTTGCTTTTGACTATCACCATCTTCCTTGCCATTGTCTTTAATCATCTTAGAATCTAAAGGAACAAAATCATTAATCCACTTCTGCTCCTTTTCATACAAATTCTGAATTTCTTCAAAACTCTTGCTCTTCACTTGAGTGTGAGTGTAATTGCCCATGTGTTTTAGATAAGTTACCACTTTGTTCCTAAGTTAAGCTCTGGTTGGTGGCTTGTTTCTAATTTGTTCAGCTCTCTGTGCAGCAAAGAACTTCTTCCTTTCTGCAATCAAATCTACCAACATTCTAGCTTGCTCATCAACAGTGAATTGTTCTCTTTCTTCTTGTTGAAGTCTTTCAGCTAGTAATTCATCTGCATCCATTCTTGCTTGAACATCTTCCATTTGTTCAATCAATGCAGCATCCTTAGCCTCTTGTTCTGCAGCTTTTTCCCTAGCAATCCTTTGCTCTTTCTCAAACTGTGCTTGTTCTTCTTCAAACAACCTTTGAGCTAGCTCTTCATCCATCTGAATCTGTGCCTTTCTTAGATTCTTTGGAGTAGGTTCAGGCTCCACCATCTTGCCTTTACCTTTGTCTTGGCTTTGTACTATTGGTACTGGTGTTGCTCTCCTTGGTTCTTCTTCAACATTACGAATCATTACTGAGGTTGTCCTTGGTCTTGCACTCCTAATGGCCACAAGTGTATCAGCAATAGTTGTCATCTCATCTTCAAAAATATCCCCAGCAGTACTTGTAGAAGGACCAGCAGCACTAACATTTGAAGGTCCAGCAGTACTAACATGTGAAGGACCAGCAGCACTAACATTAATACTAGCAGTATTAAGTGTATCCCCAGCAGTAGTAATTTGTTCAGCAGTACTACCACCTTCAACATTCTCCATTGCATCATCAAGCACATCAAAGTCACTATCATTAAACATTGGCTTTGTCTTGTCACTTTTCCTCCCCTGTTTGGATACATTCTCCTTATCCAAACCTTTTCTCCTGGTACCAATCTTGAAGTGCTTCATATACTCCTGGATTTCTTGCCATAATTCCTTGTTCAATCTTTTGACTCTCTTTTTCAGCTTTTGGATCACCAAGTCTTGAGCAGTCTTTGAGATTTCTAAGGCAAGAACTCTATTTAACAATTAGGTATAAAGATTTATCAATTCATTAAAGTTAGGTCTACCCTCATCACTTCCAGGTATGTGACCTCCTGAGAGAGGTGAATCATGGGGTGTTGGTGGTACAAAATCTGTCAAATCAACTGGATGTTCCATACTGTCCTCCTCACTTCCAAATGTGTTACCTTTTGAGAAAGGTAGGTCGTGGGACTTTTTAGATACAGTCTCAAACCTAGTCTGAGCATCTACACTCCCCAATGTGGTATCTTGGCGCCTGGGTCCACTACCTGAACCAAGTCCCTAAGGAGATGGTTCATTAAGTGTTGCCGTGGGTCGGGTCTTATGGATGTTACCACTTTCTGTTTTTTTTTTTTTTTTTGCCTCTAAGCTAAAGCAGTAGTGGCAGCCCTAACCACTCTGTCATCCTCTCCTGTATAGACATCCTCATCACCAACCTTCTTAGGGGGACCACAAGACTGAGGAATCTCATTGTCTCGACCTCTTTTGGCTCGTCTAGGTTTGTGAGTCTTTTGATGTTGTGTTGGAACAGTAGTAACTTGAGAGGGTGGAGCAGTTGAAGATAGTGGTTGGGGTTTAGAGGGTTGTCTTGAACCTTCACCCTCAACTACTTAAGGTACCAACATAGATGCAAACAATGGAGTTATTCTCCTTGAAAAATCTTTATTTTGTCTTTTCATATTAGTGAAAACCTTCTTAGTATGTACAGGTGTAACATAAATATCATTAAAAGGTTCTGCAAGAGCAATTCAATTATTCAAAAACAGTTGTAAAAACCTTGGATACATTAAAAAATTCTTAGAAGTAGAATCCAAGTTCCTTACCATACCATCAAAAATTAATTTAGAAAAGTTAAATTTTTGTCCCTTAGCTAAACAAATAACTGCTGATGCTAAATTGGTTGAAAATTCATTCCAAGCAATTGTTTTTGAACTCAAGCAATGTAGAATGGTATGTATAAGGTACTTCCATTGAGGGGAGAAGAAAGCTTTTTGAAAAGTAAGTTTAGTAGAAACTTTTTCATACCCCATCAATGCAAGGTTTACAAAAATTTCATCATTTGATAGACAGGTAATACCATCCTCATCATTAAAGTGAAGATCACTCCTCACTGATGATTTTGATATTACCATTGTCTTGCCATCAACTGTGGCATGGATTTGCTTCACATCATTGACTGCTTTGGACTTAGAAGTAGCCCAAAACTGCTCAATATAAGAAACATAGATAGTAGGACTTACAGTTAGAGCATAATGAATCGAACTAGTAGTAAGAAAGTCTACTATATGATGAAACTCAACATTCTCATCTGATCTTTCTAAGCAAGCCACCATGTTGTGTTGGTTAACGAATTGTAGACCAACCATAGGTGATTAATTTAGATGATCGACGGTGAATAAGTTTAGGGTTTATAATTGAAAGCGTATGAGAGAATTAGTTGAAGTTATTGTATGATGGAGAACGATTTTATGGTGTTAATAGCAAACCTACTAGCGAAGAAACCGTTATATTTACTGTTAACCCCCTCAGCAATATTATCTCCAACGGTAACAAACAGCACTAACTTTGGCTCAGCAGTATTAACTTTGGCTCAGCAGTACTAACTTTTACCTAGCAGTACTAATTTTCGTCCAGCAGCACTAAATCCTACCTAGCAGCATTAACCTTACAACTACCAGTTTTAACTTCAAATTTATCACTAATACCATCTCCAAACCATATCCATCATGAATATAAAAAACACATCTTCAGAGATTAAGTAATCCAATGCTAGCAATCAAAAAGTTAAACCTGCTAACATCAAAAGCCTTTGTGAGAAGATCTGCAACATTGTGGTCTATGTGAATCTTGATCACTTGAATTAACTTCTTCTCATAAGAATCTTTGATGAAATGATGCCTTATTTTAATGTGCCTGATTTTAGAATGAAACACTAGATTCTTCATAATACAAATGGTGATTTCATTATCAATGTGAATCTTGGTGTTCGTGAAGTTAAACCCATAATCAAGCATCTGATTTTGAATCCATAA
>BQNB010097225.1:0-25437 GCA_026074375.1 Tanacetum coccineum | reverse complement strand
TGTAACAAATCTGTGTATCTTACTTATTTTTATTGGCCACTTCATAATAGTATTTGGTTTTTATTTTAGGCATCCGTAATTGCGGCAAATTATACGCAGACCCTGTTAGCCTGTTTCAACTTTAACCTGTAAGAAATTGATAGATCTTCTTTTGCATTATTTTTTGATAAAGAAATTTCCAATTACAGGGATACAACCGCCTCGCAGCAACGCGCGAGTAATTTAGCTTGTTACCTGTAATTACTTGGTTTCCTTTTCTATGACAGTGATATTGTAAGGGGAAGTTGGACGGATTCATCACGGGCAATGCTTCCATTTTTTAAAGAAATCATCAAGGAATTATTCTTGCGAAAGTGGCCGAACTTAAAAAGAAGCAGCTTGCAAAGGAAACGGATGAGAAGGAATATGAATTGGTTGTTGACAGACGTGTATAAACAGTTGGCTATTTATGCTTCCAACTCAAATGATCTTAAAAATAATTATTTGTTATGTCAACGCATCTGAAAACCCCTTCACACAGGTAGCCAAACGCATCGTAGCTAAGTCATGCAGGTTCACGTCAAGTTCTCTACACGCTTTCGTATGTATATTAAGTTTACACTGACAAACATCCCGCGGCAACGCGCGGGCTTAAATCCTCGTGTTTATTACTTGGGCTAAGTCATTCCGGAATAAAAGTTCTTAATTATCTAAACCTTTGAGATATATTGGGTGTGTTTGTTAAAAGTAGCAGTGGCTGTGAGCAGTTGCAGTGAGCTGTAGCTGTGAGCTGTAGCCGTGAGCAGTAGCTGTGAGCAGTAGGAGTGAGCAGTAGCTCTCACAGCTCACCGCTCCTTTGTCAAAGCTCCTTAAATAAGCATTGAAAAAATAGCTTTCCTAAAAAATAACACCGCTCATCGCTCCTTTGCCAAACGACCAATAAAAATCAAAACGCTCACCGCTCCTTTTGCCAAACAAGCACTAAAAATCAAAATGCTCTTGCTCACCGCTCACCGTCCTAAAAAGCTCCACCACCGCTCCGTACAATAATACTATTTGGTGAAGATAACAAAAATACAAAATAATTGGAATATATGATAAAGCATGTGATACAAATATCTCAGACAATTTCTTATTTTTTTTAAAGGCAACAAGAATTATATTACTGTAAAAAGAAGCAATAAAAGCTACAACCCAAACAAAGCAAAATCACAAGAGTTTGGACGAACCATCTTTACCTATACAAGTTGTAGAATCTAAGCATACAAAAAAAGATATGACTTCATCTAAGTTGAAAACATAAGATCGCTCATTCCAAGACCAAAACATAAGTCAAACTCCTAACCTTTAGATGCATTTACAGGGTCAATGCATCAATCATTCCAAGACGTAATTTTCCCTTTTGCTCTATGTGAAATCCAGAAGTACACAAGAACTTGAACTTCGTCGCATATTGTAGTTAGGTTCGATATCTTATTCTGAAACACTCTCTTATTACGAATACACCATATTACGTACAACATTCCCCAACAAACCGCTTGCCAACATTTCTTTTGCATGGCGTTATAATTATTCTGACCATTATGATTTATTATCTCCCATAGACCCAACATTAAAATTACCCATGTTCCACAATTTAAAGACTTTTTTCCATCCCGCCACAACTCTTGGGCAAGACATAAAACAATGCTCAAAAGTTTCTTTTTCGGTATCACAATGAGGGCAAAGAATTGTGTTGAGATCCATACCAATATGATGTAACCATGAGCGAACAGGAAGGCGTCGTTGTTGGAGCCGCCACACAAAAATGCAAATTTTTCTTGGGATGTATGTGTTCCACTTAGTCTTTTGAGCTGTAACCGTTGCGTTTAATGTAGCTTCATCAATCTTTTCTATAAGAGATTTAACTGTGAAGATACCTTTATTAACGAGAAGCCAGCTCCATGAATCTAACAGTACATTAGGAACAAATAAATTAGTTAATGTCGTCAATTTCATGGGCTCAGTTATAGCTCTACCCTTTGAATTTCTCGTCCAACTCCAATCTCACGCCCACCCACCATCTCTCTAACATCTCTTTTCTTCAACCGATACATCTTTATGTATTTCTAGTATAAAAAGCTTTAGAAAATTTCCACATAAAGCTACATTTTCACCAACCCATTTGTCCAACCAAAAACAAGTATTATACCTATTTCTCACCTTTCTCTTAAACGAGTATTCTAAAAATAAAATATCCTAAATACTTTATAATACAGTATAGATATAGATAGATTACAAGTTATTTACCAAAGAACATCATGTTCACCAACACTTTTCATTGTTGTTAACACACCTAATAATCACATTTACACAACATTGAGATTTTTATCGTAAAATATATTGTACAAACACATAATTAACCGGAGACTATCCAAAAGTTAACAAGTCATAACAACTTCAAAACAAGTTATAATCACGTAGTCATGTAATGTCGGTACCCCAAAAGCGTGCAGGACCCAAATTCCTAACACATAAACATAGGCTTGATGCGGTTATTTGGCATAAAAGAGGGTGATGCAAATTGATTTTACGGCATTGTACCTGCCCTTGGAGCAGGGCCGTCTTTGAGGGTGCGAGGTGAGCGACCGCACAAGGCCTCAAAAATTTTAAGGGCCCCAAAATTTGTCATGTTAACAATATGTTAAACGTTTAGATAACTAATTTGCATTATATCTTATAAACAATGACATTTTATCCATAAAATTTCTTCTCGAATGATTTTATTGTTGAATTTCGCACAGAGCCCTCAAAATTTTTAGAAATTTAGAGACGGCCAGCTTCATTGTAATTGGAGCTTAAAGAGGATTAGTGTTTTTTTTTCTTACATAAAGTAACACAACATGCTGGGGTGTTCATTTTCATGCTTAGCATAACTCATAAAAGAGCGATGACGAAAGATCAATACCACAGTTGATTATCCTGGCACCCTTTATAATTTCGTTACCGACTAATAACTCTCCCAATCCTAACAAGTTCTTGTGCTAATATTTTACCGCTCACATTATTAAAAACTAAAAGGTTTCAAACAATCGCACCCAATGTTGCAAAAAGCGTTAGGCGCTAGTTGGGCGGTCAACCACATTCGAGGCGGAATTCGCCTAGGCGGATTGACATTATATATATATTTATTAATATTTTTAATATTTGTTTGACATATAATCTGCAAAATTTGTATATTTTTTAATAATTTTATAAACAAGCAAGATTACCCGCGCGTTGCTGTGGGGTGTTAATTTTTCGCGCGTTGTTGCGGGACACTAATTTTTATTTTATTTTGTGCGTGTTTATTTTTTCGGTCTCTGTAGCGTTATTTTTTTATTCTCATGTTTAATAGTTTGGTTTTTTTATTATATGGGCTTACGTGTTGGCCCTCATATTTAAAGGGTTTTTTTTGCTGTATGGGATTTTTTTTAATTAGCGTACGTCGGTTTTTTATTGCGTCGTTTATTTTAAAGTTATTAGCAATTTTAGTATTTTTTTTAAATTAAACATTTTTTATAAAAGCGTACGTATGTCAGAAGCATTACAATATTGGGCTCGTTTTGTTCGCAATTCAAAGATCTTTCCGGGGGTGTTTTGAAATTTATTACAAAGAAAAGTCGTAAATAGTTAAAAGAGTGGGAATGTGCCCGTGCGTTGCAACGAGGCTTTTTTTTATGTTGCCTACTTGTATGTTTCACGTTATTATACGCGCGCCATAAACGTGAGTAAGTAAAAATGGGAGGAAAAAAAACTAAATGGGCCGGCCCAAGGCGGGCCATAATATTTTTCGGAATTGATTTTGAACGAATATTGAGTAGGAATGTGCCCGTGCGTTGCAACGGGGCTGACTTGTATTCGACCTTTTTTTTATATCGCCTACTTGTATGTTTCCCGTTATTATGCTCGTGCTTTAAATCTTGACTAAGTAAAAAAAGAAGGGAATAAAAACCTCAAATGGGCCGGTCCAAAAATGGGAGCCCAAAAAAACTATGGCCCGATTAATGTTCAAAAATGAACAGTGTTTTAGCCACAAAATACTACGTCGTTTTACACTTCTTTTGAGTATATATATATATATATATATATATATATATATATATATATATATAATGTTTTTATTATTTTAAGTTATATATCTTATATATATGTTGCAAAATCTACATTATGTGTGTTTTTGTTAAGTTTTGGTTTAATTTTATTATAGGCCAATGAGTTATATGTTAGACCCATAATATTAGTCTTTTAGTGGGCTAAAAAAGTCCATTTATTATTAGGTCAAATACATTATCAATACACTCACAATTTTTTTAGAAAGGCAATATATATTACTCCTTCCGTCTCATTTTTATTGTCCACGTTTCCTTTTTGGGATGTCCCAATTTATTTGTCCACTACTAAAAATAGATAGGGAAGTTTGATCAAGTTTACTATATTACACTTGTTTGAAATTAATATTACAAACTTTAAAAAAGACTTTAATTAATTAACTAAGGGTAAAACTGTCATTCTGTCAAAAAGTAAGAAAGAGAAAGCAGTAATAAATGCACTTTTCTTAAACTGTGTGTTTTTTGTCGGGGGACAATAATTTTGGGACGGAGGGAGTATAAAGATAAACTAGCAAGATGCTAAAATTACATGACACAACCATAACAAACCAAGCAAGCTACAACAACGCACTGACACGACGACCAATACCTACACTCCAAGGGCGGAGCCACATGAGGACCGGGGAGGGTCCTGGCCCCCTAGGCCTAAGCCCGTTAGTGTATTTATTTGCGATTTCATGTGTTAAAAAAAATTCATCTCGGCCCTCCCATCTAATGTTTTTCCGGAAAAAAATTTGTTTCGGCCCTCCCACAAAATTTTTTCTGGCTCTGCCCCTGCTACACTCGGATATCATAAAGCGAATATCCAACATACTTGAGATACAACTCCGACACACCAAACCTACCAAACACAGTGACACCAAGGGCAAACACCTAGCGAAAAGTATGCCACAGGTTAAAACCGAACAGGACACCTGACCTCACGACCTCACACATGAAACATACCCGTAAGAACCTCAAGCAAATAGTTCAAACACACAATCAGCCAAGTGGTGTCACTACGAACAGTGAGAATGGTACATTAAAGAAAATACCATCAAGATGTAGGAAAACCACCTAATGAAAGTCTCATACTCATCCTCCATCGATTCCTAAACAATTGCTTCATCGACCATTGGCAAACAAAACACCCGACTCACACCATCTATCTCAAAAGAAACCATCTCACGAGCTCTACATACCCACGCCACAATCATATACCACTACAGTCTTACGACCTCACAATCTGAACCATCTTCAACCGTCTCATGACCTCGCCATCATACGACATCACCATCACAACGACCTCACCATCCCACGACATCAACACCACGACCTCACCATCACCACGACCTCACCATCCCACAACATCTCCAACACCACGACCTCACCATCACCACGACCTCACTATCATCACCATCTCCACAACCTCACCATCACCACGATCTCCACTACCTCAACATCATCACGACCTCATCACCAACTCTACAACCTCACCATCACCACGACCTCACCATCACCACCACGATGACCTCACCATCTTGAAACTGAACCGTCTCATCACTATCTCCACGATCTCACCATCTTGAGCCTCCCGATCTGAACCACACAACCACTTCGACCCAAAAACACGACCTCACCACAACCTCACCATCTTGAACTTGAACCGTCTCATCACCATCTCTACAACCTCACCATCACCACGACCTCACCAACACCACGACCTCACCATCTTGAGCCTCCCGGTCTGAAGCACACAACCATTTTGACCCTAAAACAACCTATAACCACAAGTATCCTAAAGAAAATGATCTGAAAAATCGTCATAAAGAACGATCTATAGACCTTATTTAATCAAAAAGTAAAACAAAATGGTAACGTATCTACAAAGAAGAGGGATTGGAGAGGGTCTCTCCGGACCGCCGGCCTAAGCCGACGGCCGCAGAGATGATGGTGGCGGCGGCGGGTTTAGGATAGGTAGGGTTTTTTTCTAGAGAGAGGTTTTTTAATACACTCACATTTTATTCTCTTCTACGTACTTTTTAACCGGTCCATCTTTTTTCACATTCACCTTCTTTCTTTATCAATTATTCCGTACGAGAACGAAACCATTCTTTCTGAAATTAAAACCCAATCAAGAAAATCAAAACACACAAAATGGGCCGATTTGTTGACCCGCCTAGCACGATTTGACCCGCCTAGGCGGGATGTTGACCGTCTTTTGACCAAAACGCCTAATTCGACCGATTTGCTACAAATCAGAACGGAGGGGGACCGACTAGCGCCTAGGCGCCGCCTAAGCCGATTTTTACAACACTGATCACACCATACATCAAAGTGTGATTGCAAATTTAAAACTAACAATCCAAAATTAAGCTGAATCTAGTTTCCATATAATGGTACTCATGCGTCAATAAACAGGCATTCAAACCCAAGATTTCAACAAACTTGATCGTTAGATAAACGATAATAATCAACAAAAAAAAGTAAAAAAGTTTTTAGCTATAGATTATAAATCTCCAATCTTTATTCCTTTTTCTTCAAATGCTTGAAATGATGAAATATTCTTGTTATTTTCCTCTAGCTCCGAGAGTTGCTTTTAATCGTCTTCCAAAACGAACCATGCCATAGCGTCAAACCCTACAAGTTACTGACTAATTAAGCTACGATATCCACACATGATAGTAGAAATATCACTTAGCATATTGTTCATACAGGGCTACATTACCTTTCTTTATGCAAACAGATAGAGACACAAGGCCAGTGTATCCAGGAAACACAGATGGGACTGTTAAGTAATTCTTTCTGGTTGTATGTTCGGACCATTTTGTGTATATCTTTGGTTTAAATTTCGAGGTCCAAGACGTCTTTGTGCTTTTAGCAGTCAGTTTATATACAAAATAACCATTTAATGCACTTGTGCCGACACAATCAATATTAAAAACACGTCCATGTTCTTGAACCTGATGATTAAGGACGAATATGACATTTTCGTGTTGTTCTTGAAGAAACATGTATTTCTGATATCTACCTACACGAAGAGAGAAGGTGGTGTTGTAGGTGAAGTGAGTGGTGGAAGTGGCGTGTTGGATAGCAAAATGGGAGTACAAATTCTTGGAACGACCAGTAAAGGGACATGACGGGTGAGGGCAAAAGCATGTGGCATGGGGACACACTTGTTCATGCTCACTCATCTTATTATAAGGCATTGTCTCTTTGCAGCCATACTCAGCATTCTTACATGATATTCTAACTGTTTCAATGACCTTCTCAAGACCTCGGCAACGTTCAAATAATTCTTTTGATTTACCTAAAAGACATATTCTCTTCATCTTGGGGCAGCACGAGGAACACGCCAGATGGCCTTTTTGACACTCCAATACAGAAAAAAAAAATATAAGATCGACAATTCAAGAGTGCACAGTTTGCAACAATCAGGGTTAATATTTTCAGTAAATGAGTATATACTTTTAGACAAATAAGTGGCCCAAAGCCCGATTGTGGGCTTGTGGTCCATTAGGGTTAGGTTTGATGTTGCTTATTTACAAAGCTATCTATTTATTATAAATAGATATGCCATCTCTTATGTAATTCATTCAATCAATACAATATCTATCATATTACACATACATACTCTAATTATGTGGTTGATTCCCATATTCACTTTTCTGAATAAAAATGTTTTAAATAAATAAAAGCTCAAAGTACATAAATAAACTTGGTAACTTGAAAAATACTGAATAACAATGGGATAAGTTATCCTTTTTCTAATTCTTTCACTAATATAATGGCAATATTGGTTCCTAGCATCATACACTAACTAGTAATCAATCATCATTTGAATAAGTATGCACATAACTTGAGTTGTGAAATATATGCTTCGACATGGTTAAGTATAGGGACCTCAGATACACATGAAAGGGATATATGATCTAAAAATAGTTGAGTAAAGAAGCTCCTCAAAGAAATTACAGTTATTGATTATCATAGAGATTCCCACTATAAGAGTGGTGTTAAGAATTTCCTCTGGATTTCTAATTAACTGAGTGAAAACCAAGATAATGGCTTAACTAGACCAATATCATGAATTTTTTTGGAAAGATATATTTCTAAGGCTTGTGATGAAACTGTAATTACTAATTAGTCACAAGCATGACTTTTTAAGAAGTTAACCCAAGGCTTGTGATAAAAAACATTGCAATAGCAACATTTACTGGTTGAAACAATTCATTTACCGATTTTATATAAATATAGTATATACAAAATATTAAAGAGATATGCAATACCTGGTAGATAGGCGTGGTCAATGGCTCAAGACAAATCGAGCAATCCAATACGCTGGGATCAGTCAGCACCACCTGCAGTGATCCAAGTGGATTATCATCATCATCGTTTCCATGCACCTCCCCAGCCACTTGTTCTGGCTCCTCGTCAAACTCAGATGAGATACTAATTTTCTTTATGCAGACATCTAAAGACAGAAGTGCATCGTAACCCGCAAACTCAAATGGGACTGTTAGGTAATCCTTTTCTGGCGTAAGTTTGGACCACTCTGTGTATACCTCTGGTACAGATTTCATTTTATGACGCGTGTCCATGCTTTTAGCAGTCAGTTTATATACAAAAGAAGTTTTTAACGTGCCTACACCAACACAATCAATAGTAAAATCTCGTCCATGTTCTCGAACTTCATGATTGAGGATGAAGATAACATTTTTGTGTAGTTCTTGAAGAAAGATGTGCTTCTGATCTATGTCTACATCAATAGAGAAGGGGGTACTGTAGGTAAAGGGAATGGTGAAAGCTGCATGTTGGATTCGAAAGTGACGATACAGGTTCTTGGAAGAACCAGCAAAGCATGACGGGAAAGGGCAATTGCATGAGGCATGGGGACACATCTGTTCATGCTCACTCTTCTTACTGTACGGCATTATCTTTTTGCAACCATACTTAGCATTTTTGCATGATATACTACTGATTGATTTGATGAACTTCTCAAGACCTCGACAGTGGTTACGTCTAGAACCAATCTTCATGTCACAAAAAGGACATGGGTAGATGTCTCTTCCGCTTTGACTCTTTCTCTTCATCTTTGTGCAGCACGAGGAGCATGCTATATGGCCGTTCTCACACTGAAATGCCATAAACCACAAATGACAGTTAGATACATGTTTGTCATAAGAAATAAACTTGCAAAATAAATTCTCAAGTTGATATACTGCTGCTCTTAAGCTAAAGCGTTTCTTGCTATATCGATGCCACTATATGTGGATGTGCATACATGAATACAAAACTACGCAAATTGTAAAAATGCATGCATTGATGCAACTAGTGGATTATAGGTTGGTTCCCCTAAAATAGGTACGATATACCAAGATTACGCCTGAATCCATCCATATGACAACACGGGTTAAGCCACATATCTTTTGGTTTGACTGTAAGCATTCATTACTCTGTTCCTATTCTTGTAAGACTATTACTTAATGCTATTTTACAGTATACATATATTTGTGCCATACATTATAACAGAATGCTTTATAAGCTCAATAAAACTTCCCCAATAATTTTACTGTTCTAGAAAACAAAAGAGTTTCCCTAATGCTCCCCAAGGTATATGTTACGGAACGTGCAATCTGATGTTCCCAAGAAGATAGCAGATGCAAGATGGATGCATGAAATCAGTATTACACCAAATAATATACTCCTATGTTGGGAGTGTTATATCTTTGGGTTATAAATAAGCAACAAAAGGAATATCGTTATAACCTCCTAGTGCGTAGTTGTGGATGTCTTTTCACGAACTGCGCGCTCAGCAACCTTGCAGACCCTGTCGCCACAAATTCAGTGGCATAAACTGAAAAGTTTAATCATCCACAACCTTGTCGTAAGTAACACAACTTACAAAGAGTCATAAATATAATATCAAAAAAATTATCATGAAACCTAGAATATCATCACTAACTTACACTATAACTCAAACTACACATATAAACTACCTTCGCATGCATTGACAAGTTATGCACTTGAATTGAAGTCCTTATTTCTTTATGTACCTAATCATCTACAAGGTGGCCTAGTGGTAATGTGACCACAAGATCTCAAAAGAGGCCAGGGTTTCGTTCGGTGAACATCTTGGGATTACCGGTTAGACTGAGAAAAAGGCTTTCCCCGGGTAGCCTCAACAGGGATCCCTCTTCGTTTACCCAATTGATTCTTTAATTAACTATTTAGTATAACTAAAATTGAAAATCTTCTAAACATACACTACGCATAACACGAAGCAACTAACATACAGCAGCACAATAAAGAGTTATGATGCGATACAATACCTGAAAGATAGGGGCAAACAATGGATCAAGGCAAATAGAACAATCCAATACGTCGGGGTCCGTCAGAAACACGATCAAACCAACACCACCATTTTCTAGCTGCTCCTCGGTCTCTACACTAGCATCCACCTCCTCCTCAAACACATCATCATCAGATTCGAACCCAAACAAACTAGTATATATTTGTGTTCTAGAGTCATCCTCATCAAGCCCTGTGGAATCTGAATGTGTATCCTCTTCTATAGGTATAGGTTGGATCCATGAGCGTGATCGTTGGATAGATTGTTGCATATGAGACGAGGGTTCGTGGGAGAATCGTGCTCTTTTGAAGACGAGAGCATCTTCTTCGTCATCATGAGAGGATCTTGTGTTTGTGTTAGCCATTATTTGGTTTGGTTTTTTTGCATGCATTCATGTTCCTCCTTTGATATATGCTGGCCCAATTATATACATATTATAATTATAGATATGCTTTCATGTGATAATCACTTTAAAGTGAAAAACAATAGGCACCAATAATGACATGTGTCTTTTTCATTTAAAAAGAAATGTTAATTACTTTAATGTCATTAAGGGTATTATAGTCATCTTTATTTTTCACATAATGCTAATTAATACTATCATTAAAAGTATTATGGTTATGTAGTAAGTAATTAATTAATACTATCATTAATAGTATTGTGGTTATGTATAAGGCTAATAAATATGTTGATTAAGAATGCTAACTAATACTATGATTAAGAGTTTCGTGGTTATGTATATGGGCTCGTAAGAGTATTTGTGGTTATATATAAGTGCGCCACTACAAACGTATCAAACGAGTTTAGTGTGTCACTACATACGTCTCAACATAATTTGTGTGATAAAGATAGTGTGTCACTAAATATGTATCAAGAAACTAATGTGTCATAAAAATAATTTGTTGTATCACTACAAATGTGCCAATAAATCTAGTGTCATTACATATGTATCAAAAAACTAATGTGTCAATTTTTTTTGTTGTATCACCATTCATGTATAAAAACAAATTAATTGCATGAAAACTATACGAAAAAATAGTAAAAAAAACTAGCAAAAGAATTTTTTATTATAGTAGTAAATAATGTATGAAAATGACATGTATACAATATTATAGAGAAACATTTATTACTACTCATTAATTTTGTGTTTGACCATATAACTTTTGTTGTATACAAAAACTATTAATTTTTTGTTTTGTTACAATTATGCCCCTATTTAATAAATTTTGAATCTCATCATAAAAATAAATCCAACGGCCCACAAGTGTGCCTATTATTTTTCACTTTAAAGTGTATACCACAATAACGCTCCCCTATAATTATAATTATAATTATAAATATACACATTAGAGCTCAAATCCGATGTCGTTTTGACATCGGGCCGAATTTGGGCCACATTAAAAAAATAAAACAATTTCCACCGGCCCATTAATGAGAAAAAAAATGAAAACTTACAAAACAAACCCTCAACTTTTAACTATTTACGATTTTTTTATATAATAAACTTTATTTATCAAATATATATAGCACAAATCTACTGTTTCATTCAGATAAAAAATATCATCGGAAAGATCTTCGAATTGCAAACAAAACTAGCCCTACATTGCAATGCTTCGATTTTATAAAAAATGTTGAAGTTGAATATAAATAGAGAAAAAAAAAGAAAATTTACAAAACGTACCATCAACTTATAATTATTTACGACTTTTTTATATAATAAACTTTATTTCTCAAATATATAACACATATTTACCGATTCATTCAGATCAAAAAATACCCGCGAAAAGATCTTCAAATTGCGGACAAAACAAGCCCAATATTGCAATGCTTCTGACATACGTACGATTTTAAAAAAAATGTTGAAGTTTAACAAAAATAGAAAAAAAAAAAAAAATTTACAAAACAAACCCTCAACTTTTAACTATTTACGACTTTTTTATATAATAAACTTTATTTATCAAATATATAACATATATCTACCGATTCATTCAGACTAAAAAATACTCACGGAAAGATCTTCGAATTGCGAACAAAATAAGCCCAATATTGCAATGCTTCTGACATACGCACGATTTTATAAAAAATGTTGAAGTTTAATATAAATAGAAAAAAAAGGAAATTTACAAAACGTACCCTCAACTTTTACCTATTTACGACTTTTTTATATAATAAATTTTATTTATCAAATATATAACACATATCTACCGATTTATTCAGATCAAAAAAATATCCGCGGAAAGATCTTCGAATTGCGAACAAAACGAGCCTAATATTGCAATGCTTCTGACATACGTACGATTTTATAAAAAATGTTGAAGTTTAATATATATTTAAAAAAAAAATAAACTTTCAAAACACACCATAAACTACCTAATAACTTTAATATAAACGACAGAAGTCAGAAACGTACAATTTTATGAAAGTTACGTTATATAAATAACGTACACCTTTTTACCATTTACAGCCGGTCAAAAAAATAAAGGATTACGAATACCGGATATTTTGTTAATCAAATAAGTAACAAATACTACTCTCGTCCTAACGACAAATACTCATTCAAATTCCGTGATTGTTAAAAAAAATGTTTAGTCAAATAAAATACATGTGTTGCATACAAGTCAACCCCGCCGGAATGCGCAGACATATTCTCACTTAATATTCATTCAAAATCAATTCTCAAAAACTTATGCCCCGTCGCAACGCGCGGGCTATCTTGCTTGTTTATAAGGCGTTCTACAGTAGCTACAGTGCTAGGCTCCTGGGATTTTGTTGGACTTACTTTGTCCATTTTTGTTGGCCCATGTGATTTAGTTTTAGTCCGGCATTCCCATATGATCTAAAGATCCACGTGTTAATTAAATACACAAATGACTATTAGAGGGTAGGGTGTGGTGGCGAAGCCCTCTCGCCACTCCGACGTGGCCTTGCCACTTGGCTCGCCACCATACCATCAACCTTCGGCACTTGCAAAAAAAAAGGTTCCTCACCAGTTCTACGACGAAGGAAAAAGACAAATGTTTAAAGAATATAGCCGTTATTTTTCAAACGGTTATTTCTTAATTTTTTATTATTTTTAATTTATACCCACTTTTCCCTATAAATAACACCGCATTTTACCATTTAACACACACTTCTCTTCTCCAAACTTCTTATTACAAAAAAAATGTCTCAACCACCAAATGATCAAAACCCGGGTTATTTTACCCATCTTCTCCAATCCAACCCGCAACAATACTCATCTTCGCCAAACCAATCGAATCCGTCTACCCTAGGTTCTCAATACTCAAACTCGTCGCAACCGTTTTCCCCTTATAGAACGTAAATGTCATCGCCCGAACATCTTACCAATCACAATTGGCGTATCATCAAAATCAACAATACGGGTTCAAAGGTTACACGAATCCAAGAAATACGCAACCACACTTTTTTCCACAACAATCATCACAACCGTCATTTTTGACATGTCGTTTGAAAATTATTTGAGAAGTGATCCTCGTTATAAATTTGATAGTAATTACACAGTAAAACATAACATACCCAAAACAAAAGAGCTACCCATTTTGATCGTGTTGCACAAGTCTCTCATAGAACGTCCTCCAACCGAACACGGTCATAATCATGAACGTCTAACAGCAATGATACATTATAGGCTTACACAAACAACATAGTTTTCAAGCATCTAGAAAAACGATACAATTGTAAAATATTCAAGAAGCATAAAACTTTTGTAGAAATACTGCAACAGTCCCTCCTCAACCATTATCTAAAACTACTGAGCATTCTGCCGAATACGTGGTTCATACATCCTTACTTTAACTCATGATGTAATCTCCACATTCACATACATTTGACTGTTTTAGAATCCTTCATCTTGGACAACTATCCACATAATCATATATCAATAGAAGCGTGTTATAGACTTACAGTTATGTAAAATTTGAAGATAAAAACAGAAAAATAATGTACCCTTTTCCTTGATGAAAGTGATTTTATGTCTCTGATAATCGCGAGGTAATGCTGTTAACAATGACTATTAAGTTACAAAGGACAAAGTTTTGGCTCTGAAAGGAAAGACTAACACAAGCTAGATATTGTCCCGCCTTGATCTTCTGATGAAGTAGCTTCTCATATGTAAACTGAAAATAATGAAATAAACACAAAATTATCTATTATAAACAAAAGGGGGAGGGTGGGGGGGTAATAGGAGGTGAGGTGGGGGGGGGGGAGGGGGGGGGGGGGGGGGGATTCAGGCTTCTATTTTGGGGTGGGTGTGGTTTATTTTTGTCTAACTTACATGTGTTCATATTAAAAGAATTCTAAAGTTCTAAACCGTTGTTTTTTATGGTCCTTTTTTCAATGAAAGTGTTGGATTATGGTAGTTGGACTAGCGATATACAACTAGAAATGTGTGAGCCTATTGGGGGCACAAACGTTAAACACATAGAATACATTTATTCCACGAAGTGACTTTAAGTTATTATCTTGTGTAATAAGCTTAAAAGTAACCTAAAGGACTAAATTGGCACAAACTCAAGCATATGGGGACCTACTATGGACGAACCATATGAGTACCAACAAGAGAGTTTGAGTCGGTTTGGAAGTGCAAGAGATAAGGAGGGAAAGGCTTTTTGATAAGGGTTGAAAAGGTGTGATGATAAGGTTGAAAGTCTAGCTTAGCTCATAAATCACACGGCTTAGATACTTGACTCGTCAATAATATATATATATATATAATATACAAGCAAACACTCAACCAATTACCTTTGCACAAGGAATGGTTAAAAGTTCACCAAAATAAAATATATATGTAGCCGGAAGTATGATTTCCCGGGTCGTTATGTCCCAACGAGGCTTGAATGGAAAATCGAATGACGGAGGGGGGGGAGGGAGTGATGATTGCATGTATGAAAATGACAAAGGTCTGATGGTTTTCTATTTCCTACAAGTTTAAATAAGCAAAAACGATAAATAAACCTAAAAACAAAAGCTATATAACTCAAAACCTAAAACGTGCACGAAAAACGAGGCTAAAAACCGAAAATGTTTTATACAAATTACCTAATAGGAGAAAAAGTCAGAAATTTAACTAAATTAAAAGTGCCCCCAAATTTTATCTAATGGTTAAAGCTTATTAAACTAATTAAAACTAAAACTAACTAATAATTAAACTAAAACTAACAAGGACTAACAATGGACTAACGACAGGGACTATTTGTGACAAAAGACCAAAATAAATGTTTTTTTTCCTACCCTGAACCCCAATCCCGATTTTAGTCCAAGTCCCCAAAAAGTGCTGATTTTAAAAAGTCGTTTTTAGCCAAAACGCAAAACACGAAAGTTGTTCACAACATGTTTTTAAGCAACTTTAATAAAGATCAACCTTCGAAAATAAGCCTTATAAGCTCCAAAAAGCCAATTTAGCTGCTGATTGCAGAAAGTTGCTTAAATTTTTTGGTTTGTTGTATTTTGGACACTACAAACTCAAAATAAGCCAAATTCAAAAAAGGAAGATTTTGGAAAGCTTATATGTTGCTTAATATGATTCCAAAAAGCTTTTTTCAACCAAACACAACTTAACTTAACTCAATTTGCATCAAAAAAGTAGTAAACTCTAACTTTTTCTTAAATAAGCCAAATTCAAAATAAGCTAAAATCACCAATAAGCCCTAAAATGAAATATAAAAAGAAATAAAAAAAAGAAAAAAAAAAATAAAAAGAACTAAAAAAAGGAAAAAACTAATAAGAAAAGAACTGAAAAGTGGGTCTTTTGGAAATAGCTCACTAATGAGTCCTTATTAAGCCCACCCATTCACTTTTTTAAAATAAGCCACTTGAAAAATAAGCACAATAAGCACTAAATGCCTAGTACAACTATTTATTTTTTGATTTATAATGAAATAAGCACTTTAGAACCTAAAATAAGCTACTGAAATAAGCTCAAAACTTTTAAACAAACTATCAAAAGATTTAGTTTTACCCTCCAATGAGTCATATGCTCAAAAATCATAACCTAAAACCTAATCTAACTATCCTAAAAGTGAGATCAAAAATTGGTGAACTACCGGTACTAACAGTTTTAACTAACAGTACTAACTTGATGTTAGTACTGTTGGCTTTAAAGTTAGTACTAGCTACCTTTGGAATCCCAAGAAATGAACAGCAGTACTAACAACAATCACTAACATATTAACTAACAGTACTCACTAAGACAGTTCACAAATCACATTTTCAAACTAACAACAAGTGGGCAAGATAAGCACTAAACATTCTGATAAAGCACAAATAAGTAGACATAAGTAACAAATAAACACTAATAAGCAGTTCTACAGTAACTAAGAGAAATAAAAGAAAGAGAGACTTATAACACCCTTGCTCAAAACAGGGTCAACCAATGAATCTACAAGCTCTAGCTTGCATAAAACAAGCTAGTGGTGTCCATAAGCCCGTCCAGAACTGGCTTATCATCCATAAAAATAAGTTGTGGTGTATTTGAGAGTGATTTTAGTGATTTTCTCTTATCTAATTAACTTCTTAGGTTCACTTAGTTAAAACAGCTTGTAAACAAGCTGTATTGAGAGCTTTTGAACACAAAACAACACAATTAAGAAACTTAACACTTGGAATTGTAAATTGACTTAAAACCTCAAATTTGTATTAAAACTTGAAAGTGTTACAAAGCTAAAAGTAAAAGCTGTAAATGAGTTTTTAAAAGAACTGAAAATAAGCTAAGTTATATTAAAAATTAAAAAACTAACTTTACTAGCATTCTGCGATACGTGTTCATACATCCTTACTTTAACTCATGATGTAATCTCCACATTCACATACATTTGACTGTTTCAGAATCCTTCATCTTGGACAACTATCCACATAATCATATATCAATAGAAGCGTGTTATAGACTTACAGTTATGTAAAATTTGAAGATAAAAACAGAAAAATAATGTACCCTTTTCCTTGATGAAAGTGATTTTATGTCTCTGATAATCGCGAGGTAATGCTGTTAACAATGACTTTAAGTTACTAAGCAAATTTTGGCTCTAGAAAGGAAAGACTACACAAGCTGGATATTAGTCCCGCCTTGATCTTCTTGTTGAAGTAGCTTCTCATATGTAAACTGAAATAATGAAATAACAAGAGAATTTAATAGATATAATTCAGCATCTCTACTTACATGTGTCATATTAAAAGAATCTAAAGTTCTAAACCGTGTTTGTAGGGGTCTTTTATCAATGAAAGTGTTGGATTATGGTAGTTGGACTAGCGATATACAACTAGAAATGTGTGAGCCTATTGGGGGCACAAACGTTAAACACATAGAACACATTTATTCCACGAAGTGACTTTAAGTTATTATCTTGTGTAATAAGCTTAAAAGTAACCTAAAGGACTAAATTGGCACAAACTCAAGCATATGGGGACCTACTATGGACGAACCATATGAGTACCAACAAGAGAGTTTGAGTCGGTTTGGAAGTGCAAGAGATAAGGAGGGAAAGGCTTCTTGATAAGGGTTGAAAAGGTGTGATGATAAGGTTGAAAGTCTAGCTTAGCTCATAAATCACACGGCTTAGATACTTAAAACCCTCAAGAAATAATATGCTCCTTCACTCTCCAAACTGTCCACCAAATTCCATTATTTGGGTTTCGGTTTATACCTTGCTGTTTTGAATTTCGGTAATCAACAAGAGAGTTTTAAAGTGCGACCTGGGTATCCCACGAGCTCGATTCATCACAGCAGGTTCTTGATTGGTTGATTAATCTGTTCTCAAGGTTGACATCAGATTGTAATCAACAAGGGTTCGTATTCTGCCAATTTCGGTAAAACCGATTAAGGTTTAAACCCTAATTCGGTCCACCTATTTCGGTACAGAAAATATTAAGGTTTTGTTGGCTGATTTTCAGTAAGGTGTTACTTGGGTATATGGAATCAGTTCAAGTGAATCAAGACTAGCATCTTGGTGTGTTTGATTGACGTGTTTGTGTGTGCACTCGTAGAGGTGAAAACTTATCCACTAGTTTCAAAAGGGATTCTAGTTCTTGATTTCTTACATTTGCAATTGATCTTCAAGGGTTAGTTTCGTATGTTTCCCTTTTGTTTATTTATTGTGTGTTAATCATATGCACCTTACTTGATCCATATCCGATGCGTACTCGTGGTTGTTAATGGTTAACAGTTTATCAAATCCCAACAGTGGCATCACGAGTCAACTCGTTTGGTGTTTTATGGGTTACACACATATTAAACACGCTAGGGCTGCATGAAATCTGATTTATTTATTGTTTTATTGGAAAATTATGGTAATGATATGCAATCCTTGCCATAAATAATGAATAAATACCTAGAATCAACTCTAATGTAACTTGATAATAAAGAGAATAGATTAAAATTAAAGGTTAATTAAGCTGCCATGTTATTCTATTCTTGATTTATCTCGGCCTTAAGACTCACGCAATCATGCTATATGATGGATGTGACGATCTAGGTACTTTAACAGAAAACCTAGTGAGAGTCTTATGGTTCTCCAATTGGGGAAGACTCTTTTGAGAACTCGAGGCATTATATGATTAATGCTTTCATTATAAGAGTTTGTCTTCAATTTTACTCCAATTTTCTGTCTGTTTTTATTGCTTATATGTGATATGCCATGTGATGCTCAATATTTGCAAAAAGACTTTATGAAACTCTTAAAAACGGACTTGTACTTATAGAGAAACTTGGATTGAACATGTCTAATATTACACACGTAAGCATACTCCTTGTGACCAGTTATGTGTTATTTACGAAACGGGGGTTTTTTGATAAATTTAATACGGACATTAAACTATGAAATTTGATTTCTTGGGTAATTTTAGATTTTATGTGCGCAATATGGGGTTGAATTGATCTTTAATCTTCTCCCGCCCCACTACATGCTTCGGCATATGAGGGAATTATTGAAATTATTTATGTCTTCGGATGCATGTAGGAGTACAATATAGGGTTTGATCAAATTTGTAATTCCACTATATTGGCATCTATAAAAGCTAATGTTAACAAAGGGTTTCTTAACATATATCAGCCTCATTAGTCAATTGGAAGTACGGCTCACCCATTATAGACAAACTATAAGAGAAGTTTAAGGCGGGCGTAACTAAGGTTCCCCAAAAGAAGTCATGTTTTTAATAAGCTTCGCGCTGAAGCCTGTTTCTTCGCTTTTTTGTGCGTCCAATGGAGCTACGAGAAATTTGACAAAATTGGTGTCTATTACATCAAAGGTTAATAAAATGTTTTCTTAACTTTGCGCTATAAGATGTTTTTGCATGCTTTTGTACATAATTTTTGGTTCACATATTTTGTAAATTTATGTGTATACCCCTATGTGAAGTTTTAAGTCTATGCAGCCAAATGAAGAACACGTGATTGGATTGTCTTTTCTGGTAGACCATCAGGGCTTTCCAACCCATGGCGAATTTTTTTTCAATTGGTCGACCTTTGTCATTTTCGCACTTCTTTTTGGTGAATTAAATCAAGTTACTCTGGTCAGGACTCGGACCCGAGGGGAATAAGATGAGAGCCAAATATGCTCTTTGACTTACTATAAGTGTAAAATAATTTGTATTAGTCTATAAATCCTAAGAGTGGGCATGAAAATCAATTAACGCTCGTAGAATACCTATTGTCCTATTGTTTAACACACTGGTCAGACCTCTGGTAATAAGTGGAGGGACAAGTTGGATCTTAGTCTTATTAGTAATTAATTGGGTAGTTAATTCTTTTAAGAATTTAATTATTTGAAATACTAAAATTGAACTTTCTATTTCTATTGTGTTATTGCAACATAAGTCGTTAAACAGACGTTTGTTTTATCATTAGAATACAAACATAGTCTCTTTTCTAGCAAAAAGAGTGAGACTCACTCCTATCTTATTTTTCTCATTGATTGACAAGAATAAGATAGAGTAATAATTGAATTTTTCTCAATTATATTTAAACTCACTTTCAATTTTTCATTACCCTTTTACGGTTCTGAAATCTTTAAAAGATAAAATATTTGTGTAACTAGAGAACATTGTGTCTATAGCTACCAAATAATGACATCTTGCATTTTCACGATGTATGAGTTTAACGCAATGAGTAAAGGAAATTGCTAGCAGGTCTTCTAGGTAAATTTTCTTGGACTCGATTCATTCCTTATAGTGCTAAACACCCTTGTGGTTAGACAGACAGATTAAGGCTTGGAAATGCATGCTAAATATTCAAGTTAATGAATACATGATGGCTAGGCCCTCATCTCATAAGTAGACTTTTCATATACTAATTCAATACCTAAGTAAATTGTTACTTTTAGGCATTCTAAGTGAGTAAGAAGTAATAAATTGCTATTTGCTTTCTACTGGTGATGTAACACTTACAATGTTGACAAATCCAGTGGGAACTTTGCGTTTTATAACTGAAATGACATTCATGTGAGGTTGTCAATTTCAGTGGGAGCTACAAGATTCATTTACTTGTTAGTTACCCATATTATTTCTAGCTTGTATTAAAAATAATTCTTACTTTTACGAATATGAACGACTGTAGTTTAAGGAAAATTGAATTTTATTTTATAGATAACACGTTGCCTTTCTGATGTTGCTTTCCGAAACGTTATCTATAGAATAATAATCCACAATTCCTTATTAAACATTATGGTTCAAAATCTACTTGTAATATCTATGACACTATCATATTGTTTATACAATCGAGCACTTGTCGTACTGTTTTTTTACTTTTAGGTAATGTTGCCCCGTACACAAGTGGGAGAAATCCTAAGTGTGTGCAAGGAACAACATATAATAATATGATTAATGGTTTCTCTTGACGCTAGTAAGAAAGCATAATAAATCTATAGGACTTAAATACACAAGATGGTTTGTTGCCCGATTACATTAATTTATTTTTTTTTTTTTAAAGTTAAGATTAAATATAAGATATTCATTTATTGACTTAATGTGATTTTAGTCACATATAATATGGTTCGATTATATAATCCTAATTATGAAGTATAAAATTAACTTGAAATTACTACTGAACTCAAGAGTTTGCGTTCATAATTACTTTAGTTAGTATAATTATGTTCTTGTTAAGACATAATTATAAAGTCCTTGAATTTGTCAATGACTTATAACATAAAGTATGTAGTAACATTGTTATGTCTTCTTGTTAACACATAAACATAAGGTCCTTGAATGATTCAACGACATATAATGTATACTTGACATGTTTTGTTTTCTTATAAACACATGATCAAAGAATTCTTGAACTGTTCTGTCTTCTTGTGAACACATGAACATGGAGTTAATGTACTTATTCAAGAATATAATTATAGTATGACTTGGTTTGTTAAATCTCTGTTCTTTTGAATTCAATTGGCTCGACCCAATTGGTGAGTATTTGATCCAAAGAGAATTAAGTTACCTAAGGAATTCTGATGGAGACTCACAATTCCAATACTCATAGAATACCACATTATTATGGTATGTCTAATGTGTTGAAACAAACTATATTCATATTTTTTGATTTCTTATAACTTTAAAATTGCTTACCTCAAATCTATCAAAGGGTGAATTTCCTGTGTGTCATTGATGAACTCATTATCAGTTCCAACCTAGAGTATTCAAGATATTATCTATTTATAGATTGGGATGAATGCGCCCATTATGTCTTGTATTAGAGTTCTAATATTTGTTAATATCTTATGAAGCATATTATTAACAAGCTAGAGATGAGAACTGTAAAATGTATTTTGTTTTCCTAATTAAGAACAATTTATTATTGCTTAAATACTTAGTATTTAGAGAAGTATCTCTTCTTACATAAGTAAGTGGGAGCATCTATAGATCTTGAAGATATTCAAGAACAAAATACATAACCTTTTGAATTCACTTGCTGATGTCATACTAAGGTTAAAACATAAAAATGTCGAACCAAGATAATGTAAACTTCTCATTCATAATCAGTATGGTGCCTCATTCTATGGGAGTGATATTTTTATATCAATGCTGAGGAATATAAGTTAAAGGGTCATAATAACCCTGCTAACTAATAAGATGAATTATCACATCTTGAATCTGATAAATATCTTAGAACTTTATTTTTTTTTTAAGGGGGAAAAAAAATATTGAAAAAATGCAGTCTTAAAGACAATCAATGTTTTGAGATTGATTGGTCTTTCACCAAACAGTAAAATGTGAGGTGAGAATGAGTTTCTTTCGAAGGAATGCTCATAAGGACAAGATTGTATACATATTAATGACTGACTGATGACAAGAGTTTTTAATCTTACTCAAGCAATTGACTATGATTAAATCTTTCTTTTCTACACGCATTAATTATATAAAGATTGTCATACATGTTTTCTTGAATCATGAGTATGGCGAATTAGCGTTCATAACTCTTACTTTTGATTACCCTTATCAGAGGACTGATGTGTAATCAAAAGGGTTATGAGTCTGTATTTGTTTTATGACAATTAAGTTTTATAACTCTTTTCTTTATGATTACCTTTTGCGAGGACGATGTGTAATCAAAAGGTTATGAGTTTAAAATAATCTTTATAAAGTATACAAGATAATAGAATCCAAGTGTGGATTGGATCATGCATCTAGGAGCTGAGATTTTAAGTTTAATTATATGAATTTGATTAATTAACTCATGGGTACAATTGGCAATCCAGAGTGGGAGCATTATGTTTTTTCCTTTTAATTCTTTGTTGTGTAAACAAATTGAAGGTATCATTCATCTAAGATAGTGTTAATCATTGAGGTTGTCGAATGCAACTAACTTGGGAATTTAAGGAATAAAAACGACTATTGAAAAAAATATGTTTTATGAAATAAAATATGCGGAAATTAAGTTCAACACATGCAATACATATTGATGCAAGTTCTTAAACTGGTTTATTTCACTTGAGATAATTTACTACATGGATTGGAAAACTTGTGTTTTAATATAGGAATTCTTCCTGTATATTTTATTTTGTTAATGAGATGGTGGTTACTTTTGCACAAGAGCAAGATAGTAACGACAACAGTGTCTAATTTGAGAGGTGATTTAGATGATGATATCAACAATATTAATCGAGAGTGATTTAGATGATGTTAAAAATAAATGTTTACAAATTATATAAGCATAGTGTTTGTTTGTGTACAATGGATGCTAGAGAATAATCGCAATTTAGTTGAAGTAGGATTTCATATTTTATGATAATCTGTAACTAAATATGACTCATGTTTTAGAGAATAGTTGCATTACACATTAATGAATGAGAATATTTAATTTTAAGAAACTATAATCGTAAAGATGATCGTATGAGATATGTATGTGGGTGAATAATAAAAATACCTTAATGGTACTGTCAACATTTCCATACTATGATTTCTTGCATAGTATGCAAATATACATAAAGACACCTAATCATAGCGTTCAAATTCTTCACAGATTTGTGATATTTGAAATCTAAGTATTCAGAAAGTTTAATAGTAACTATTTTAGTTGTCTTGTAATGAAAAGTGGAGAATGTTAGTAATTGAGACTTCAACTTTGAATTTGTTTCATGCATATATGTTTTTAGCTATTTTGTTAATTGGATGTAAGATAATTTTTACTTTCTAATGAAGTAGGATACATAGTATTTGTTATTCATTCTATTATTAATTGTTATCCTTACTTTTTTGCATGTTTAATCCCTTGAATATTTTATTGTTTTAAATATGTCAATTGTCGGCTATCAGTATGGGAGTATGATACATAAAAGACAAATAGTGAGTGTTGGTTATTATTCACTTGAATTATATGGTTGGTTCCTGCCAAAACTCATATGTTATTCACAAGGGATGCATATTGGACTCCCCAACCTTCGAATATTTACTTTTAGATCCTTAGTCATGAGTAGAATATCGAAAAATGGTTAGTTAAGTCATCTTTAGACTTGAGAATACAAACAAGTTCTGGTATGTGGGTTAACACTTTTTAATTCTTAAGTTCAAACGCTTAACCTTGGAAAAAGGTAGTTATAATGGCTATTATTGGAAGTGATGTGTATGGCAGCATTAACAAACTCGTGTATTCAACAAAGAATTTGTTCCTCAACTTGATGTGCAGTATGATACCATTGGCGCCTCTCCAAAATTAATCAGATAATTGTGATGGACGATCCATAAATGGCAATGCAAGTGATTCTTGATTGTACATTTGGTATAAAATCTTATTAAGTTCTATAAGGGATTCTAAATGGTTATATATGTATTGGAATGAGTTAGGTATCCATATCCATGGTTTATCGGTCATATCAGTATGAACAAAGGGATGATTATAGCAAGAGATACATAACCATTTTATATTTTTGATTTTTCTTTATTTTTTTGGTTTTTATATATATAAATATACTAATAAAAGAAAAGGAAAAATATTTTTGTATATTTTTTTTAAAGAGAGTAACTCCACAAAGAAAGATCTTCAAAGTACTAATTGTCAAACTTCGAAACGACAAACGCTTTCACTCCTCCCCGGCAACGGCGCCAAAAATTGATTGCTTCTTTTTTTTAAATAACCCCTTTTTATATAAATAAATATATAATACTTATAATATATAATGAGGATAATTATCAAGAAAATCAATGAAACCGGAAGTAGTATAGAATATTCCCGGGTCGTAGTCCCAACGAGGAGTGAATTAGAAAGTCGAGAGTCGGTTTGATATTTGATGTTTGAATGGAAAAAATTTGGATTGGGTTTTTCTAATTAAAATGCAAAAACAATTAAGAAAAAACTAAAAACGAAAGCTATTAAAGATTTAAACCTAAAACGAGACGGGAATGTAAAAACGCGAGCTTAAAAACTAAAGTATCCAAAATTAAATCCTAAATGATGTTTTAAAGTTTTTCTATTCTAAAACAACTAAATTAAAAGAAAAATTAAAGAAAATTCTAAAACGGAAGCTTAAAAGGGTTAAAAATGAAGAAAACGAAAACCGGGTA
>BQNB010097224.1:2135-25437 GCA_026074375.1 Tanacetum coccineum | reverse complement strand
GGGAAACAAACTGTGGAAACTAATGAAGCCACTATGCAAACAATAGCAAGGAGTCCTGTGATTATTTTCTTTCTTACATGACATGAGTTTAGGTTTTAAAACCGAAAAGGACGCTCTAGCATTATCAACTCTGTCAAGTTCTGCTCAGGATCTAATGAATTCTTATATACCTTTGAAATTAAAGCATGAATCCATACATGATATCTATTAACAAAAGTTTTTATAAATGAAAACGTCACTCTATTTTGCAAACATGGAAACGATTATAGCTCAATTTAATACAAATGGTTACTTAAAATTTCACCACACTATGTTACATGGTTACATATATTAAAGGCTAATTTGATTACAAGAGAACATTCTAGAATGATTACCATAGGCTTAGGCCCAATACAAATTAATGAATAATAAATGTCTTGACTAATAAATTTGTTGACTTGACTTGAATGTTTGAATGTTAACTTGACTTTCAATGTTGACTAATACGCCCCCGCAGTTGGAGCGGGAGGAGGCTGTACGCTCAAACTGGAGCAAAAATCTTCAAACAAAGATGAGGGAAGACCTTTGGTGAAGATATTAGCATACTGAAAATGAGATGGAACATGAAGAACCCGAACATGACCAGCTTTAACCATATCACGAACAAAGTGTATATCAATCTCAATATGTTTGGTGCGTTGGTGTTGAATCGGGTTGGCTGACATATAAATTTCACTAACATTATCACAGTAAACCAGAGTAGCTGTCAAAAGAGGAGAGTGTAACTCACGAAGGAGATTACGAATCCATGCAGTTTTTGCAACAACATTAGCAACACCCCAGTATTCTGCTTCAGCACTAGAGCAGGAGATGGTGTGTTGTCATTTAGCAGACCATGACAAAAGGTTATCACCTAGAAACACACAATAATTGAAAGTAGACCTACAGGTTAAAGGGAAACCTACCCAATCAGCATTCATGTACCCAACTAAAGATGTAGTAGCGGAAGCATATAACTAAAGACCAAGCTCCAGGGTGCCCTAAACATAGTGTAGGATACGTTTGAGAGTAGCAAAGTGCGGCTCCCTCAGATCATGCATATAGAGAAAAACTTGTTGAACTGCATAGGACAAATCTGGGCGATTGAAGGTATGATACTAGAGCCCCCTGCAAGACTACGGTATAAAGTAGGATCCTAAACAACAACGCCGTCCGGACCCAATTTGGAGTCAGTGACAATTGGTGTCCGAGACGGGTTACAATTAACCATATGAGCTCGCTTAAGAAGCTGACGAGCATACTTCTTCTGATACAAAAATAACCTTGTAGGATGATGAACGGTAGAGATGCCAAGAAAATAATTAACTGCCCCGAGATCGGTCATATCAAACATTTTATGCAAAGAGTCTACAATCTGCTAAAGTAGAACTAAAGAAGAAGCTGTGAGGATAATATCGTCTACATTTATAAGTAAATAAGCAACCTGAGAACCTTGTGTATATATAAACAATGAAGAATCACACCGACTAGGAGAAAAACCAGCCTGAGTGGCATAACCTGCAAACCGCTGGAATCAAGCATGAGGTGCCTGTTTCAAACCATACAAAGACCTCTGCAAAAGACATACATGATTAGGATAACGAGAGTCAACAAAACCAAGGGGCTGATGCATATACACTGTTAGATAAATCATCGTTAAGAAATGCATTCTTAACATCAAGTTGGTGAATAGGCCACTGTCGAGACACAGCAAGGATAAGAACGGTGCGAATGGTGGTCAGCTTAACAACTGGACTAAATGTCTCATCAAATTCAACACCGTGTTGCTGATTACTACCGTTAGCAACAAGTCGAGCCTTATAACAACTCAAAGTACCGTCAGCATGAAATTTATGCTTAAATAACCACATAGATCGAACCAAGTTAACATCAGACGACCTTGGAAAAAGAATCCAAGTACCATTTTTAACTAACGCATTATACTCATCATACATAGCATTACACCAATTAGGGTCTTTTAGAGCAATAAACAGAGATTTAGGAATAGAAGAGAGAGATGAAGTGTAAAGAGAAAGACGTTCGATGGGTTTGACAATACCCGATTGAGACCGTGTGAGTATGGGATTTGTGCGAGGTGGTTCATTAACTTGGTTGGTATTGGTTTGTAGATTTGGTAGATGGAATATGGGTAGTGGCAGCAGATTGTTTTGGGTTTGGGTTTGAATGTTTTTTGGTTTGTGACTAGTGGGCTGGTTGGTGGGGAAAGTTGGGCCTAGTTAATTTAGGCCGGTGTGAGGAGGACTTTGGGTTGGATCGGTAATTGGTGGAGCAGTTGGGATGCTCATTTGGTGTGGGATGTTTGTGGAAGGATTAGGAAGTTTGGATGCAAGAGAAGTGAGGAGGGGTGAACGTTGAGTATCGAGGAAGGTGTAAGAAGGTGGCGAGGAAGGTGTCATAGATTTGTAAGGGAATTGTGTTTCGTCAAAGGTGACGTGTCGGGAGAGAATAATTTTGTTTGTCTCGAGGTTAAGGCAACGAAAACCACGATGATAGGCGGGATAGCCTAAAAAGATACATGGTGTGGCACGCGGGGCAAGTTTATGAGGTGAGTGGAGATGAGGGTAGCATAGACACCCAAAGATGCGAAGGTGCGAGTAATTGGGTGGTTTGTTGAAAAGGCGTGTGAAAGGTATATCGTTATGGATTGCGGTAGATGGTAAAAGGTTTAGGAGATAGGTGGCCATATGGAGGGCTTCGACCCAAAAGGTAGGGGGAGGTGTGCTTGAAAGAGAAGAGTACGAATGGTATTATTAATTGTTCGTATCATTCGCTCCGCCTTGCCATTTTGTTGGGAGGTTTTTGGGCAAGAGAATCTAAATTGGATGCCATTTTTGGCAAAAAGGGTGTGGAGTCGGTTATTATCGAACTCACCGCCATGATCACATTGGAAGTTTTTAATTTCACATTTAAATTGATTTTTAACATAGTTGCGAAAATGCAAAAATTTATCAAACATGTCAGATTTAGAACGAAGAGGATAAATCCATAGAAAATGAGAGAAATGATCAAGAAATAAGACATAATATTTAAAACCACTAGAACTAATAATGGGAGATGTCCATAAATCAGAATGAATAATATCAAAACAATGTTCGACAATAGAATCTGAACTATGAAAGGGAAGCTTCACATGTTTGCCAAGTTGGCAAGCGTGACAAATATGTGAAGATTTTTCTTTATTACATGAAATAAAACGACTAGAGACAAGCGAACGTAGCACTTGATCACCCGGATGTCCGAGGCGTTGATGCCACGTGGAGGCACTTGTCGAGAGAAAAGCAATGGGAGAAGTTGATGGCTTGGTAACTGGATAGAGATCGCTCGAGCTGTCACATCGAAGGAGGATATGACGAGTCAAGTAATCCTTCACAGAAAAACCAAAGGCGTCAAATTCAATAGTACAATTATTGTCCCTAGTGAACTGACGAACAGAAATGAGATTTTTAATTATATTGGGGGTTACAAGAACATTATGAAGATGAAGTGGGCGATGATGGGAAGGAATAATGCTATGGCCTGTGTTGGTGACGGGAATAGACTCGCCATCACCAACGTGAACAGATGAAAATAAGCGTTTATCAAAAATGGTACTTAAATTACTTGCATTAAAATCTAAATGAGAAGAGGCACCTGTATCCATGTGTCAAGTCGGGTCTTGCAGCGGCATAGTGTTAAACGCACTTGGTAAAGTAGTAGGTTGGGATGCATAAATAGCTGGAGCAGGACCGAGTATACCTTGACCGGGATGCGGCAATCTGTAATGCTTTTGTGGTGTAAACTGTTGAGCAACATTAGTCTTGTAGGCCACATATTGGGCTAGGGTACAGGTGAACATATTGAAATACAATCGGAGATGATTTAAGATTACAGTAGTCGAGAGATGATTTGTAATTTCTAGCTTCTTGCTAGTTTGTTCTAATAAAAATCCGCCGTTAAAAAAAAGATATAAACCCGACTTTGTAAGTTGATAGTTTAGTATCATTTCCTTATAAAGACATTTTGCATTCGCCTTGTGACTTATTGCTTTTTAATAGATTAAAAAACCCTTGTAAAATTAGAACCCGTTTGAATATGATAAACCAAAAAATACATCTACACATTCATAGAAAGTTAATTATGACAAAGAAAAATTCTAGGATTATATAATAATCCTTTTTTTGGAAAAGCTAAAAGTATTATATAATAATCTAAAGTGTTAAATTTAATTCGCGAGTCTATAAATACTCCTACATGAGCAAGTTATTTGTGTGATATCAAGTTCAAAGACTACTTATGATTACTTTTTTCTTCACGAGTTTTTATAACGGTGAATTTTTTTTTTAATTTTCACTCCGCTGCAGAGCGTGAGATTTTCAAGTAAGAAAAAAAAATTATTTTAATATATCCATCTAAATCAGCTTTAATTTCTACTAATAAAATGTTAATGATACTAAACTATCAACTTACAAAGTGGGGTTTTGTATCTATTTGCGTAGTTTATTTTTTGAAGTCAACAAAACTATTCGTCAATTTGATCTATGATTATAACCTTCCGTGATTAAAATTAAATTTTTATGAAAGAATCCAAAACTTCACCTTTGTGTTAAAACGTCTCAAACGGCTAACTTTTAAAAAACTTAGACTTGTTAATATAAATACATTTTGTATGTCACCTTTATGAATCTTCGCATCTTACCGTTTGTTATTTTGCAAAATATATATTTTAAAAACCATATATTAAGAATCCTTATAAAATTGGAGCATGTTTGAAAATGAGAGAAAAATTCTAAAATAATCTTGTTTATAATAACCTAAAGAGTTTTAAAAATTCGTAGGTCTATAGATACATGAGTAAGTCATTTTTCTCATATAATTCCAAGGACTACATTTGTAACGATGACTTTTTTTATTTGCATTCCGTTGCGGGGCGTGAGGTTTGCGAATAAAAAGTTGTACCTTATTTTAATATGTCCATCTAAATCGATTTTAGTTTCTAATAATAAAATGTTAGTGATACTAAACTATCAACTTAAAAAGTCGGTTTTTAGGAATAGTTTTATTTTCTAAAGCCAACAAAACTACCCATGTTGTGATTTGGCTTTGTGTGTGGTGTACAAGGAGAAGACTAAAGTACCAAAAGCTGCTCGAAAAGAGAAAGATAAGGCGGAGAAGGCACTTGCAAGTGCGAAGCAAGCTGCAGCCACGAGCCAGCTCAAGGCAAAAGAAGCAACCAAGAGGTATGAGAAAGCTAAAGGAGTTTCTAAGAAGGCCGATAACATACTAAAAAGGGCCATAGAACGCTACAAAAAGGTTTGGACTGTGCCTGCTGCCGCTATTCCTGTGGTTACTGCTATTGTGTCTACCGATGCTGCTGATGTGCAAAACGAGATATAGGTTGTTCAGGATAGCCCTCACGTGGAACCTGAAGATGATTCTTTGGAGGAGGGAACATCACTCAACGATCTTTGAAACATGCAGGTGGAACATGAAGTGGAGGTTCCTGAAGTGTAGGAACAAGTTCCGGATGTTGCTGTATTTGGCTCTTCCCTCTCCTCCTCTGTTTCTGCCTTTTGGGGCTCAAAAGTCGAAGAAGCTCATAGTCTCACGTTGTTTAATAGACGAGGACCACAATGATGACCTAAGGGCCTTAGGTGGGGGTCTCTTAAGGCGTGGTGATCCTAACTATGTTCTTAAAGAGTAGGACACGACTCCCATCGACGAGCCTTGATGTGATGGTTAGGTGTAGTGTCACTAGGATGAGGATCCTAAAGGATTTTTGTGTGCTAGAGTTGAGTTGAGGGTAAAAATGTGTACTTATGTTTGTATTTTTTGTACAAAAATATGTGATGTGTTGGTAGAGATATATGTGATGTGTTAGTAGCTGGACATAGGTTTGTTAGGTAATAGAGTGGATGTATTTTGATCTGCAGAAATATATGTGATGTGTTGGTTGGTAGCTGGACATAGCTTTATTAGGTAAGAACTGGATGTATTTTCATACGGAGACTTCAAATAAAATCCAGATAGTTTGTGGGTTTGTTTTCTTTTTTTTCTCCCCTTTCTTTTTTTGATGATTATCTAAACTCATACGCTGGTATCATCTTACTAGTTATAAAACCTGTGTACGCACGAGCTTTTTTATAAAATTCTTAGGTACTATTATTGAGTAGAAAACAAACAACCTACCGTGTTTTAAATGGTTTTACTTGCTCCATTAAAATGAGAAATCTTGCGTTTATATATTTTTTAGTTAATGAGTCACGTACCTTGTTGCTTTGTGTAAGCATGTACTCGAGATGAAAGAACACATTAATATCATTAAGAATCAAGAAAGTAGTAGTTGTTTACATCTTGTATGTCCTGTATGATGTGTATACTTTTTAGTATCCCAAAAAATATCATAGTTTATAACATGAGCCATGTTTTTTACACCCTCGTGAAAGAGCGATAAGTGTAGCTGCAAATAAAATATGTTTCCGAAAAGTAACGATTGAAAAGTCACCCTTAGGAAAGGACGAATATCAAATCGTACCCGGGTCGTTTCCCTCGACGAGGCGTGAATTAAAAATCGAGAACGTTCGTGATCGCGTGATTTGAATATTTCAATGATTTTTGATTTGGTTTTCTATTTCTACAAATATAATGCAAAAAACAAGTAAAGGCAAGCAAATAACAAAAGCAATTACGGTTAAACACTAATAACGATAACGAGAATCTAAAACGAACAACGGGAAAATGCAAATTTAGCAAAAATAACTTTTAAAAACTCAAAATGCAAATTAATAGAACCTAAATGATCAAAAATAATCCTAAAAGCTTTAAAAACTAAGATATAAGAAATTTAAATACGAAAACGTTAACGGGATTCAAATCTCGTTCTTTTAAAAAAACTAAACCTTACAAATGCAAATTTATTTTTCCTAAGTCCTATATGATAAAAGAAAATTTTAAAAAAAGAACTATATTTTTTTGACTTTTATTTTATTTATTATGAATTAAATACAATTTTAATCTAAATTAATTATAAAAATATCAAACTAATTTATAAAAATTTGGAAAAATTATGAAAAGTACTTTGAGTAATGCTGAATTTATAAAAAAATAAAATGGTGGAACCAGCTTATCAAGATAAGCTGTAAATAAGCTTAAAAGGGCTTATGGCTTAAATGGGCTAAAAGCCCTTAAGAAATAAATTGTGTAAAAGAAAGCCAGATGGCCCTACTGGTGCTAATGGTTAGTGTGTGTTTAGTGTGGGACGTGTGTGTGCAAATGGTGAGGTCGCAGGTTCAAGTCCTGACCTTACCTTTTTGCAAAATATATATCTTTTAATTTTCTTTTTAAAAACTAATATACTAAGCTAAAATAAGCAACTTTATAAAAAACACTTTTTATAAAACTTACAAATAAGCTGGGAATTAAGCAAATAGAAGCTGACAGATTACTTAAATAAACTAAGACACTATATGGCTAACTTTTTGGCTTTTTTATTACTAAGAAGCACAATGAAAAGGCAAATAAGCAAAAACAGCTAACTAGCCAGACCTAACAAGCACAAAGGAACAAAAATTAGCAAAGAAAACACCCTTAAAAGCTTTAAAAAGCAAACAAGTTTTTTGGCTATAACTGCTAGTCAAACAGCCTACGTAGCACTTTTCTAGCTTATTTTTAAGCTAGATAAAGGATCCTTATGGCTTAGTAGCTTATAGAACTGAAAAGTTTATCCTATGGGCTTCAATAATCAACAAAGAAAAGATAGTTTGAAATACAAACAAGCTATAAAAAAGGCTAATGAAATCAGCAGTATTAACTTAGAGTTAATACTGCTAGTTTGCAGTTGAGACTAAAAAGCTTTAATAAGCTTAAGCTTTAAACCAAATAAGCTACAAGGGCCTAAAACTTAACTACTAAGCAAATTTAAACACAAATTAGGTGATCTTATTAAGCAACAAACTTAAAAATCAAATAAGCAATTTTGTCTAATAAAATCTACCAAACAGACCAACTATGCCCTTTTGAACTTATTTTTAAGCAATCTAATGGATCCTTATGGACTTTAGACCTCCAAACAGATCAAAATTAGACCCCAAAGAATAAGTATCAACTTTCAAAAAGCATTTTGAAATTTAGAATAAGCCAGAATAAGCAAATGAAAAAGCAGTTTTCATGTTTCCAACACTTAGCAAAATTTTAACAGACTTGGAAAAAAAAGCAACACTTGCAGACCCTAAGAACTTTGTTTCTACCTTGTTTTAACACTTGAACAAACACAATAACATCACAAATACTCAACAAGCAAAGATCAAATCATATAAACTGATTTATCCAACAAAATTTTCACAGACTCGAGCAACAACTTATACAAACTCTAATTTTGAGTTTTAACACTTAAAAACTTTTAACAATTGGATTTTATGATGAATTCAAGCTAAACTAAGATGACCCAAAAGGCTCAACCATTTCTGACCTATTTTGACCCATTTTACACCTTATGCCAAACACCCATTTAAAACTCTCAAATCCTTTTTTAAGCTGATTTAATACTTTAAAACAGATTATTAAAAGGTGATTTACAATAATAATGGGCTAAAACTCTTGGAAAATAAACATGAACCAATAAGCTCAGCTTATTGGTTATTATGGGCAGCTATTTAGGACACTTTAATGTAAAGACATGCATATAAGAATTTAAAACAGCATAAATAAGCAAGAAATAATAACAATAAGTAACAATAAGCAGTTAAAGGTATAAATAAGCAATAAGCTATGCTACAGTAACTCTTATTATAAATGAGTGAAAAGAGAACCTTGGTCCTATGCTTGAACAAGAGTTATAAAGTGTAACAACCGTGACTTGAACAGGTTAGTCAAACCTTTAGTGAGTGACTTAAAGGCTGTTTCAATTACTTTAATTGTGATTTTATGTTTTATGTGTGCTATTATGTGTTTAATGAGGTATTTGGTAAATCCATATTTATGATTGTGATCATCTCATAAGATTGGAAATAATGGTGATAAATTGTGATTTTCCTTTCGTTCACACTTTAAGTTGACAAGAAATAATAATCCGAGAATTAATTTTTGTCCTTAAATGGATAAGAATTTACACGTATACACTATTTTTGTGTTAGTAATTTAAATACTTTAAGGTTTTAAAGGTAAGTTAAGAGAAATAATTTGTTAAAATATGAGATGTTTCTGGTAAACTTTTTATTCTTAGAAAGGGTAATTGAAATGAAAGTTATAATTTTTAGAAAGTAATTTCCAAGCAAAATGGTTTAACAAAATTAGTTCAGGTTTTTATAAAACTTAAGTGTAAAGATAATTAATTAAATAAATTTTTTTTTACCCATGAATAGTAAATCCGAATTTTATATAAAAAAAAAAGGAAAATAAAAGAAAATAAGAATCCTAAATAACTAGACTCTAAATTAGGGAAATCTAATTAGTTTTCATACCCTATAAATATAAAGAACCTAAATCATAAAAAAAATAAAGGATTATTCAAGTAAGTTTTCTTTAATTTTATGCTTAATTTCCTAATTATAATTCTTAGATTAAGTTAACCTAATATATGGATTAGAAAAATTAATTAGAATTAATCGAATTAGGGTTCATGTTCTGTAAATAATATAATTAAGTTAATATGGGCGTGATTAGGATTAAATATATGCATAATTGTGTAATGGTTAGGTTAAATCCTTTAAATCATGAGTTTAATATGGACAAAATTTTGGGTCGACTTGCTCAGCTTATATCTCATATTGTAAACGATTTTTTTTATGAATCTAATGAGTTTTGATAAAGGTTCAGAGAGTCTAGTTTCTAAACCATCGGCCTCGAACATTTGAGTTTCGAAAGCCTTCATAAGTCTTTTACAAAAAAAGTTGTCTGAACCCGGGACATAGTACGGGCCAATTGGTCCTAATTTCGGGGAGTAAAACCCCCAACTTAAAATTTGAATGGACTTAGCCGCTTCTACGGTAGTTAATACTATGAGTATAGTAAATACAACCAAAGATTTTAATCAATTCGAAGCTTAAGGTATGCTTTAATAGGTCCCTACATTTAGGTGTGCAATCAGAGCCCGAATTATGGACAGTTTCAAGTTGAATTTATGAGAAGATTACACATTGCAATTGATATTGGAATACACAAATGTAGGAGCAGTAGACACATGAAGGAACATGTATGATTTTGTGATTAGAATTATTTAGTGGTTAAGTGTGCGTTTAGGGTCCGCACAAGTCGTGTTAAAATTCTGCATTAGAGCAGAAAGTTGTAAGTGTTTATAAATAAAAGTATAGATAAATAAACGATAAGATGAAGTTCTAAAATGATGGTAGAGAGCTTTTAATATAGTATAGATTGATAATAGTCCAGTATTAGGGTTGATATAGTGGATTTAACGTTTATCTTACCGATTGTAACAAAGAGCTGTTATTTTGTATAGTTGTAGGGCTTGAATTATGCGTTTTGGTGTCTAATTAATGAGCAGAATTTAGGTCAGATTGTTGGACGAATATCTCCATGATGGAGATTTCAAACGACATTATTGTTTTTTTTAAACTGGTTAAAAGCCTACTTAAGAAGTGTTTTAAATTAATCTCTTCTACAGAAAGTAACTTTTATATGTCTATTAAGAAACCCCAAAAGGGCTAAGGCTAAAACTAATTTTAAGTTGGGTTTTTAAGTCAAAACTTTTTGGTGTGCAATCAGACCCGAAATTGACCAGTTTGTAAGTTTGATTTTCAAGGGTATACTTATGGGTTAAATGAATGCATGGGCTTCTGGATGAGATTAGTATACACATGTGGGTTCATGTGTGAATTAATGTGGGAATTGTTTTGAAATGTTTTGAGGATGGTGTCTAAAATCATATGGCATCTCACCAACCTAGTGTTGACGTATTTTAGCATCGTTTTCAGGTATCTCAGGTGATCGGATATGATGCTAGGAAAGTTTGCTAGTGAGACCGTAGGATGCGTTTGAGGATCTATGATTGGTGCTATGTCTTTGTTGGTTAATATGTTTGTTTCGAATTTCTAGTTTATGTTTTGGATTTTGTAAGACTTGTACGGATGGTAACCCCTATCATTCATACATTGTCGTTCTATTGTGGATGTTATCATGACACATTGTGTCTTTGTTTTTATTTCACTATTTAGTATTTCTCTATTAAGATGCTTGTGCTATGTTAATATCCTTTCATGTCGCGCCTTGCGTTTCCGCCTTGGCGGGGTGTGACAGATTGGTATCAGAGCCAGGTTATAGAGAATTAGGTGGTTGAACCTAGACTATAACCTAGGAGTCCTGGAAGTAGATGCATTTAGGGCATAAGTGTTTGTGTACGTATATACTGTATGTTCCCGCTATCTATAAGCTTTGAAATTCTCTCTACTTTTGAATTACTACTATATAATAGTATATACCCCTTTGTTATTCTTTTAGTCATGTCTTCCCCTACCCTTAGGAGATATCGTTGGGAGATTGTTTACCTCTAATGGACCCACGAAGTTGGGTGACTTTTGGGAGAGAGAAAAGTCAAACCTAAGTGAGGCCCAACATAAGTTTATTTCATTTCCTACCTCGATGCGTTGCTATAATCGAGGATTGCTTATATATTTTAGGTCGCGATGTGACTTCTGTTTCGTTTAGTTTTTACGGTTCGTTAGATGGATTATTATGTTTGAGTTATATTTGCATTATTATTAAGTGCTATGTGGTAGATGTGTGTTATCATTGAGATGTATGGTCTTGGAAGTAAGTACACGTGTGCAAAAGGTGCAATTATAATTATGGTCGCGAACATAATTATAAAGGCAACACACACGTGGACTTGTGACTTTGACTGCATTGATCATTGTTGCTTGTATGTATGTATGGATGTAAGTCTGGATAGTTGTGTAGTTGGTAGTGTAGATGTGATGTGAGATTCTGTTGAGGATGGTTGTATGGTTAGAGAATTCCTCTCTTAACCAATTGGGCGATTATATTAGGCTGGGTTGCATAGATGGTAAGGTTCCCTTTCATCTATCGTTTGTGGATACATCGGATACATGTTGGTGTGGTCGTCACGATTCTTAAGTTGGTTCGTTAGCTCCTTGATTCATCGAGATATCCAATGCTCGTGTTGGTATTCTAGGGTGTTATCATAGAACTGGTGTTCTACGTTCTCCGTTCGACGTTTTGATTGTTTTCCTTTTGTCTAAGGGTGACGATACTTTTTGCTTTGGTTCTAAGACCTTTGGTATGGATGAGTTTTAATGTTTGTTGGTTTGAGAGTTCTTGTCGTGTTCGTTTTCAAGTAAATTAATATTATGGTATTAGAATTCTTAAGGTATTTTGGGAGTCTATTTTGCTATCATGATGTCTTTTATTGCGAGTCATAAATTCCTTTTCAAAGTAATTTTGTTGTAGTCGATATCATATTGTTTAGGTGTTAAAAAAAAACTTCTTTCGAAAATAAATTATATAAATAAAATGCAACACATTTGTTTTAACCATCTTTTGATTTCTTTTATAAAATCTAATTAATAAGTTTATGAAAATTTATTTAAATTTATGTTTACACTTAAAATTATTGCATTACTAACTAAGACGTTCTTTTATTTTTAAAATGATTGGTATAAGGTTATGAGGGAAAGTTTCTTGGGTAAAAATCGGTTTTGGTACAAAGGTTCTTAATCTTTTAATTAATGGGTCGTGGTACGGGTATTATTCATTGGGCAGTTTATAGATTCTTTGAGCATTTGTTTGGTCTGAAGTTCGTTCGTTATGTCGATATTTATATTCGGTTGTTTTCTACTTTTGGGATTGTGTGATTTTTGGGTCCATACCAATTGGTGCATGTGAAGTTTGGTATTTGCTCATGGCGTGATTCTAGAGTTGATGGTAGGTCATATCTTCTGAGTGGTGCGACTAATAGTAGCGAAGCGAATGGAATTATTTGAAATCCCAAGTTGGAATTGGAGAGTTTTTGTTTTTACTTTTGATTTAGTACTTTAGTTGTGGGAAGCGTCTGTATTGCTTGGGTAGGAAGAAAAGGTGAGTAGTTTGAAATGTGCATAGATTATCTCGAGTAGAGTGAGATAGAAAATTCGTATGTAATGTCACCAATGGAGGGTGCACGGGGATGACGTAGCTAGGATTGTTTTTAGGATGCGTAATGGACACGTTCAAGTTTACGGCTATGCCTTTTGGGTTAACCAATGCACTAGCGGTTTTCATGGAGTTAATGAGCCGGGTGTGCATGGCCGTATATAGACAAGCTAGTTAACGTATATATTCGGACGATATTTTAAACCGACCCGAAGTCTAAGGAGGAGTACGAGTCACACGTGAAGATGATCGTGGAGACACTGAAGGAAGAGAAGATGTACATGAAGTTTTCCAACAACGTGGAAGCTATCTAGATGTGGAAGGAATCAAATGGGTAATGAGCCGATCTTGGCAATGATTTCGTAGTATAATATGACGCACGAAGTAAGGATTTGGAAGCATGTTTGGAAAAAGGGAGAAGGTGAATGCTTGTACGTCGCGACAACTGAAGGATCTTATAAAGGATTATATGACTAACATGGTAGGTTTTGCCTTATAATGCTAGAGGCATTAAGCGAACGAGACGTGGAGAGTGATCTATACGAATCATAAACGTTTCCAACACACTTTCAATCAGAAGGATTGAACATGAGGCAAAGTAGATGGATGAAGTTATTTAGTGAGTTTGATTTCGAGGCCAAGTACCATCCGGGAAAGGCAAATGTAGTTGTTGAAACGTGGAGAAAAAAAAGGTGAAGCCAAGAATAAGTTCTGGATTGACGTATGACGATCCAAGCTAAGATCGAAAAAGGATGTTGGTGGTATAAGATAAGATGTCCAAAGCAAAGAACGTGTCAACATAAGATGTTGCGTGGCTTGGACCAATGAGTGTGAAAAGAGATGTAGAGTGGTTCATATTGGATAGACAAGGTTCGGACCTCCATTCGGAGAGATGTAAGGACCTTGGCTATTGAAGAGGCGTATACGAAAAAGTATTCTATCCATCCTGGAGCGGATACGATGTTTTATGGTTTTAGGTTAAGAAATCGATGGCTGAGTATGAAGAAGGATGTAGCTAGTTGTGATAGTAAGTAATTAGCTTATTCGAGAGTGGAAGTTGAGTATCAAGGGTCTTCAGGATTGTTGCTACAACTTGAGTTACCCGAGTATAAGTGAGGAAAGATAACTAAGGATATTGTTGTCAAGTTACCAAGTGTGAGTAGTCGATACGATTCGTTTTGGGTGTAGTCAATGGACTGACTAAGTCACCTTATTTCTAGCTATGCTTAGGACGTGTATGGTAGATTTTAGAGGTAGTTGGGCTACTTATATTTTCGTGAGAAGAGTTTTTCCCTAAGGTGGGGATATCATTCGAGTATGAGATGTGCTTCACTTGAAGCATTGTGTGGAAAGGAATGTAGGTTACCATTTTATGGGTTGTAACTAGCGACATCAAGATGAATGACCGAGTTTGGTTCAAAGAATTTATCCTAGTCATAAGGTTTTATCTGGTAGTCTTGAGGCTGGTCATTGTGTGTTAATTAGAGTATTCAGTTTGAAGGGTGTATGATGTTTCGAAAGTATGGTATGTTGATACATGGTAAGAAGGTCCCATTTGAGATTTTTGAAATGTTATTTGGTAGAATATTACCTAAAGGAGTTGAGGAGTGTGCATGACATGTTTAGTGTGTCAAATTCGAATTTTTGGTTTTGCTAAAAAACTATTAGAAGTAATTAATGTTCATTGAGTTAAGATTCGATTGGTAAATTAAGTATCCACACTTGTTCGTTGAGCAAGAGATCATTGAGAGTTTTAATTAAAGTTGGGTACGTATGGTTTCTTATTGACCTTAATATGCCCTTAGATATGTTTGTGATTTTGGTTAAAGTTATTTTATAAATAAACTCGAAGTCGAGCCGATTCTTTAAAAACGTTTGGTTTTGTAACAACTTATAACGTGGTTTCAAGACAGTTCTTGTTTGATTTCTTTGCGGTCGGGGTTGTTGTGTTGCTAATTGCACCCTTGTGGGGGTAAGAAAAGTCATTAGCAGTTGGATTCGGTTTGTGAAAGTTTGTTGAGATTAAGGTTGAAAAGAATCTTTGTTTTGTCAAGGAACCGTTGAGTTTGTTGACCGAGAGGTCAAGAGTTTAAAGCGTAGTAAGATAGTGTTAGTATAATTTCGTTGGAATTCGAAGCATGGCCCTAAGTTTACTTGGGAACACAAGGATCAAATAAAGTCCAAGTGTCCTCAGTTGTTTGTCGATAGTGATATTGCCTCGAGTAGTTAAATCTCGGGACAAGATTTTCTCAAGGTGGGGATAATGTAACAACCGTGAGTTGAGCAGGTTAGTCAAACCATTAGTGTTGACTTATGTGTCTGTTGCAACGTACAGTTTATGTGATTTTATATGTTATACGTGTTTATATGTGTTTGTGTGGGATATGTGAGATTGGATAATCAATCCATTGAGCGTGATCGTCTCATTAGGATTGGATTTGTGTTAAAATTTGTTGAGTTCATTTCGTTCACTTTTGAGTGACGAGGAAATGGTTATTGAGATTTTAGCGTTTTTGTGTTAAATGTGTAAGTATTTATACGTATACGTATTTTTGTGTTAGTAATTTAAGATAAGTTTAGGTTTTAGAGGTTAAGTTAAGAGAAATGAGTTATTTGATGGAGAAATTTCATTTTTATCACTTATAGTGATAATGGAATTGAATTAGTATTTTGAAAGAATTGTTTTGGTTAATAAGTGGTTGTCTAGGTGATGGATTAAAATGTGAAGCGTGTCATTTGTGAAAGAAATGAGTTTGTTAAAATATGAGAGTTTTTGGTAAACTTTCCATATATAGAAAGTGAATTTGGAAATGAAAAGTTATTTTTAGAAAGCGTAAAACGTAGGTTTTGCGAAAGAAGGTTTTGGAGATAGTTTATGGTTTTTATAAATTATCAAACTTCAAGTTCTTTTAGTAAATAATAAAGAAAAAAAAGGAAAAGAAGTCCAAGTTGGGCTCAAACTTGTAGAAAGGGTTATCCATTAGGCCTATATAAGCAAACCAAGGATTAGAAAATACAGATTTTTTTCTCCCCCTTGCTCCTTGGTCGACCGAATCCTCAAGATAAAGAAAAAAAGTTTTTTTTATCCAAGTTATTAGGTAATAATTTATTCCTAGTTTAATCTTTTTTAGTTATCATGTTAATTTATGTAATCTAAACATGTTGGATTAAGTTTTATCATAAAATTTAATTAGGTTTTTCTTAATTATGGGGTTTAGGTATACTTTAATTAATAGTGTATTAATGATTAGGGTTAATTAAAAAAATTGTAAGTGGTTAAGAGTTTAATGAGGATTAGGGCTTGAATTATGCGTTTTGGTGTTTAATTAATGAGCAGAATTTAGGTCAGATTGTTGGACGAATATCTCCATGATGGAGAATGCAAACGACATGATTCTTTTTTTTAAACTGAAGGATTTTGAATCTACTTTTCAATAATATCGCCTCAACGTTTTTTGAGACGGGAAGTCTATTAAATAAGGGTTACAAGATTCGTTGTCAAAACTGTGTTTTCAGACGAATTTTGAGTCAACTTAAGTGAGGTGAAAACCCTACTTAAGAAGTTTTTTAAATTAAGCCCTTCAACAGAAAGTAACTTTTATATGTCTATTAAGAAACCCCCAGTAAATACAGGTCAGATTTGGGTCTAATTTCGGGATGTAAAACCCCAACTTAAAATTTGAATTGGACTTAGCCCTTCTAAAGAAGTTAATTCTTATGTGTCTATTAAAGATCCCCCAAAGTAAATTAATTAATTCGAAGCCTAAGTATGTGTTTTAGGGTCATACTTTTTAGTGCGCAATCAGACCCGAATTGAGACTGTTTTGGAGTTTGATTTTCTTATGAGCACTTAGGTATGCAATTAATGATTGTGAGTCACATGTTAGACAGTAGACACATAAGGGAGCATGTGAGATTTTTGGTTTGAATTATGAGGTTGTTAAAGTGGTGATTTTAGATCGCATAAGTAGGTGTAAAATTAAGCTTAAAAACAGAAACTGTGAAGTGTAACATTTAAGTGTAAATAGTAAATGTAGGATGTGGTAAAGTTTTAAAACAAGTATAGGACTATGATAGATAACATAGGCATCCATCATAGTTGGGGTTACATCATATTGGGTTGAATGCCTAATTGATGGTAACGTATTGTGTGTTTATGTTGTTTAGATTGTTCGTGAATTTCTATGAAGTATTTGTGGATTTTGGAAGCTAGCATCAGGTGAGTGTCATTGCTATGTATTTGTATGAGTAGACAAGTGGAGTCGGGTTGGCTTGGATCGTGGGATCGTTCCTTCCCCACTTGGGTTGAGCCGAGCTATTTTTGAGTCGAGCTATTTTGTTTGAGCTATATTGATTTGAATTGTGTTGAATTGAGCTGATTAATTTGTAGTATGTTATAGTTCATGATATGCCATGAAACTGTTTATCTTAATCACAGTAATGTTGGAATTGTTTTGAAATGTTTTGAGGTTGGTGTCTAAAACCTATGGCATCTCACCAACCTAGTGTTGACGTGTTTTAGCATCGTTTTCAGGTAACTCGGGTGATCGAAATTGATGTTAGGAGAGTTGCTAGTGAGACCATAAGATGCAAGTTGAAGATTTATGATTTTGCTATGCCATTTTATTTGTGCAATATGTTGATTTGATTTCTAGACTTTGTTTTGATATTATAAGACTTATATGGATGGTAATCCTTATCATTCATATTTGGTCGTTGCTTTTTTTTGTTGGATGTTATCATGACACATTGTGTCTTTGCATTTATTACACTATTTAGTATTCCTCTATAAAGATACCATGTGCTATGTTAATATCTTTCATGTTATGCCTCGCGTTTCCGCCTTGGCGGGGTGTGACATAAAGAAGCTCAAAACAGCTTCTTTGGTAGCCCATTGAACCCAAAAGCCATCCAGGATTGCTTATCACCCATTTAGCATCAAACCACAAGTATAAAAGATTGCACAGTGAAATTTAACTCAGGGTAAAATATAACTTTGAACTTTTATTAAACCTTGAAAAAACACTTACAACTGAGAAATGAGATTAAAACGTATAACTTAAGGTTTGAAAATTACATAAAAACTAAAAACGTAAAAATAGCACATTAAAAACTAGATATCATTTTAGTGTGCATTTGGCCTCATATTTATAGCTTCCAAAAACGTCTTTGAGGGTTTTTCAGCCTCTCAATCTTGACCTTAGATTAAAACCCATTTTTTTATTTTTTTCATTTTGAGCCCTTGATTTCTTTCTAGCATAAAGCTTATCTTTCCTTGTTGTCCTTTGTCCTCTAGTGACGTGGGGGAGGGGGGATGGTAGAGTAGTGGGGGAGGTATAGGAAAGATTTAGTGTGTGAGAATACACCCTGTGTTGCAGGGTAAAACGTAGGGAAGAAGTACAGTAAAAGGGCGGGTAAAAGGGTTTTTTTTTACTAAGTGTTGACTTAACGATCGTTAAGGGTGTAAGGACTGACCGTGTTAGTCCTCAAGGACTAACGGTGTTAGTCCCTAAGGACTAACGGTGAAAAGGTTTAAAAGGGATATGGGTTAACGGCGTTAAAGGGAGTTGGGCTTTGTTTGTTAATAAATAACCATATTGGGTTGACCCGGCCCAATAACTCGGGTACGGGTTGGCCCAATAAGATATTTATACCTTCGGCTTTGGTTTTTCGCGCTCTTTCCAAATCCGTGTTCGGTTTTGTTCGTTTTTCTTTATTTTTCGTCCTTTTATGAATATCCGTTACCTGCACAGTATAAATCACAAAACAAGCATTTACATTGTATTTTCTGTCCGTTTTTGGTCATTTAAGCTCGTTTTATTAGGATAAAGGTATGTGTATTTTAACCACATTCCAAAGACCCCATACTAAAGTATTGCCGTGTTACGCATGTCATAAATCAATGTTAGAAAAACCAAAATTCAACCCTTTAATTAAAATTACCTTGAAATGTAGCAAAGTGTAAGTTTAAAAGGGATTTAAGAAAATAACGAGTTTTTAAACTATTCCCAGTTTTTAACCATTTTCTTTATTGTTTTCACACATTTTCTTACACAACATGCTTGACTTTCTTTGTTGATGATAACTTTTGGATCACTAACACGGACACACTCAATCCTAAGGTGTCCTAGCAAAGATAAATTCAATCGTCCCGATTTTTCTCTTGTCCCAAAACTTAAGCGTAAAAATGAAACTTCATTGTCAATTTTAAGTTGGGATGCTACATATAATGAATGTACTCTGTGTAAGCTGGACTAACTTTTCACTCCCGATGGATCACCATCTAATAAATGTGTAAGTGCTCATTTCAAATTTCGACCATCCAATTAACATTTAAAGATAATTGTACCCTTTCTAAGCTTCACGTTTCACTACGAGAATTATGATTCTTTAGGTAAGATTGTCCCATGTAACGATCTTCTTCTCGGCACATCCCAATCGAGACCGACTTAGGTGACCAGGCTTTTGACACCTCACAGAGAATAATATCGAGACTCTCAAACCTTTAGTTTCAAAAATTCTTGTAGCTCCCGTTATTTCACTTAGAAAGTTTACAAAACACTCTAAATTAATCCAAAAATTAAGATTATGAAGGAGAGCTCATTCCATGTAGCGACTTTCGTCTCGGCACATCCCAATCTTGCGGCTAAGTGACCAGGATTTTGACACCTCACAGAGACTAGTATCGGAATTCACAGGACCTTCAAATTCGAAATTTTTGGAATTAGCAAGTCTTAGTTCAAAAACGTATTTAAATTTAAGAAAAAGATAATTTTCCTTTATTTATTTCACATAACTTTAAAGCAACTTTAATAACATCATCTTTTTTTTATATGCTACTAACATTATCACGATATAAAGGAAAATTTTCTTTTTAGAAAATTTAAATATAGACTTGAACTAAGATTCTTTATGCTTTTAAAATCTAAAAATGTTGATTATAAGCGGACTTTTAAGAGTAAAATACTACTAACTTGTCTAATATCCCAAAAGATCACGTATAATTAATCCGGTTAGAAGCTTCTGGGAGAAAAAGTCACAAATTACACTTATGAGCTTATAAGATTTCCAAATAATCATTGCTTAGCATTTAACCTTACAATCAACTCTATCATTTCTCGTTCCCCGCAAATTTAAAATCTTTAATAAAAAGATTCGCGAATGCTTAGTCTAACGTTGAGGGGCAAGCTAGAGCGCAACATGCTCGATCAAGTCAAAATTTATTCTTATTCTTACTGAAAAAATTTAAATTTTGGCCTAAAATCACATATTTTTGGTGGCAAAACAAGGTTACGTGAAGACAAAGCAAATGCAAGTAAGATCAAATTGATAGATTCCCTCCCCCATACTAGAACTACATTGTCCTCAATGTGGGTATGCCAACCCCATACTAATTTCAATGCATATTCCTAATATAAAGGAGTTTCCACGTGAATCTAAAGTCGTTTATTAATTATGCTAATAGATAAACGTTAGTCAATAAGATCTAGGATATCGAGCTTCCATAAGCAAGCTAAGGACAAAAACACGAGCACGAGAGTCTTCGTAATCCAGGGCAATCCCGCACACAAAAAAACAAACAAACCACAAAACACGAGAAATGGAGGAGGCGTGCCTCCTCCCGTCACACTTATTAGAAAATAGAAAGAAGATAGAAACACGAGTTGCTTCCCGAGATGCGCTTTGTTTTTTATAACCGAGTCACGAGCTTGACTCGACCCCGAATTTAGTGGTCCATGGGGAAAGTTTGGAGATCCGAGACAACTATGGGTGATACGTCCCCTCCAAAGTAATGTTTGACTCTATGAACGTTCACCTTAAAGTTTGGTCCGTTGGTTTGAGATAACTCGACGGTACCATAAGGAAAAACTTGAGCAATGGTAAACTGTCCAGTCCAACGGGTTTTGAGCTTACCCGAGAAAATCATTAATCAAGAATTGAAGAGAAGGACTCGACCACCAACGTTAAAGACGCACTTCTTAATCTTGGAGTCATGAATCTTCTTCATTTTCTCTTTGTAGATTAAAGAATTCTCGTAGGCTTGATCCCAGAGTTCATTTAATTCATTCATTTGAACTTTTCGGTGATCACCCGCGGACTTGAGATCAAAATAACAATGCTTCAAGGCCCAATAGGCCTTGTGTTCAAGTTCGATAGGAAGATGACAAGCCTTTCCGTACACAAGCTTATAAGGAGTGCACCCGATGGGTGTTTTAAAAGCGGTACGGAAGGCCCATAAAGCATCATCTAACTTATCGGACCATGAAGCACGATTTTCGCCTACGGTCCTTTCCAAGATACGTTTCAAACCACGATTTAAAACCTCCACTTGTCTACTAGTTTGTGGATGATACGCGATAGAAAGACGGTGAGTAACTCCATACTTAAGCATGACCTTTGCGAATTGGTCATTGCAAAAATGAGTACCACGATCACTAATTATAGCACGAGGAGTTCCAAGTCGGGCAAAGAGAAAATTTAAGAATTTTACGACGACTCGGGCATCATTAGTGGTGAGCACTTTTGCTTCAACCCATTTAGAAAAGTAGTCAACGGCCACAAGAATGTACTTGTTCCCTCGAGAATACAGGAACTGACCCATAAAGTCGATGCCCCACACGTCAAAGATCTCGCATACTTGAATTGCATTTTAAGGCATTTCGTCCTTTTGCAAGATTTTGCCTTGACGTTGACATGAGTCACATGACTTCACCATGTCATGGGCATCGTGATAAATTGTCGGCCAATAGAAACCGGAATCAAAGACTTTCTTAGCGGTGTAGTTCGCACCATGATGTCCTCTGGTGGGTCCATTATGGCAAGCCGTGAGGATATCAACGGCTTCTTGGCCATAAACACATCGTCTAATCACTTGATCCGCACAAATCCTAAACAAGTAGGGATCGTCCCAAAAATAATGCTTAACATCCTTAAAGATTTTTTTCTTTTGTTGAGACGACATCCCTTTCACTATAAAATTTCTCGCATGGTAATTTGCAATGTCGGCAAACCATGGGGTACTAGAATCACCATGAAAAGATAGCATTCTGAGGGTCTCGAGAGGAAATGTTTCGTTAATTTCTTTATTCTCAAGATCATCTTGATGAGGATTCTCTAATCTTGACAAATGGTCGGCCGCGAGATTCTTCGCTCCTTTTTATCACGAATAACGATGATGTGTCGTTGTGTGGTGTATATCTTATTGTTTCAAGTTTTAAATTTATATTTTGCCGACTCAACCAAAAACAACACTTTAATAGGCAGTGTACCCGGTTAGATGGAGTTTCGTGGTAAGTAGGGTGTCGATCACTAAGAGTGAAAGTTAACTCTTAATTCTACTGGTATTTTATCTATCTAGTTTTGATACTAATCTAACCTAATTATTCTAATTAAACCTAAACTAACGCAAAAGGGGAGGGGGTTTTAGCCTGAGAGACTGGCACGAGTTTAGTTCTAATTATCCTAAGGTGATGGAAAATAACGCACACAAGTGATTAACAAAAGATAAGGAAGATGTCAAATCTTAGGTAAAACGTATTAGCCAGTTTAATCTAATAATATGCCTTGATTGTCTATTCGTGCAATGATTGTATTAATTCGTTGGTGGTATATCATTCCAAAGTTAGGTGGATCTTCTCCCTAGACTCGAGGTTTGTCGCTAGTTAATCCTGTCACAATTAACCTAAACCCGCATAAAGCTCACACCATTGATTATAATTTATCTAGGAAACTATATTGGTGGTTATATTGAATCCTAGCTCATAGAGGCTTTACTAACTTACTGCTTAATGAAAATTCATATACCAGTAGTCCACACCCACTTAACTACCTATGGAAACATGACGTTATGTGTAATGCTAAGTCATCGGCTTAGTCTACCTATCCACTTAACCATAGATTGAAACAGGGTTTCTATTGGTTATCCTATTAGTCTAGCTATATGAATAAGCGTTATATGTTTCTATCCCGGACTCTTAGCCTACGCCCAAACAACACCGAAGTTGTAGCGCATTAAATATGTAGGACTAGATCCAGTTGAATGATAGGAAAACACATAATTAAGCACATAAACAGGTATAAAGTGGTAAACACAATCAACATGCAACAAATAAAGAACAATCGATATAAAGACAAATCAAAACCTTATATTATCATAAGCATGGCTAATACCTAAAGGTATTAGCCG
>BQNB010097223.1:0-25438 GCA_026074375.1 Tanacetum coccineum | reverse complement strand
TAGAAGGTTGATATCATTGTAGAAGTATTAATCTTAAAAGATCTTGATCGATGACTAGTGTGTAAAGATCAAGGTGTAATTAGTGTGTTTGTTTAGAGAGAGAATTTCTTAACCTTTTCTCATTTGATATTGATACAAATGAGTTGGTGTGGAGGATTACATCATTATCGTGGCATTTATGCCTTATTTATACTTAGAGATGTGTTAAGTATAAATAAATTACAATAGTAGTCCCTATACTATTTTCTATTAAGCATATTAATCCTAATCTTTATCAATCCTATTATTACATCAAAAATATAGAATTTATCTTTAATCCTAACAATCTCCCCCTATGTAATGATAGGATAGATTTGGATCTCTTTCTTGTGTAGCTCGAAAATGCTAAGAATTCTTTGTAAAAGCAGAGGACGACCTTGTATCATATCTCCCCATATAAAATTTTTTCCCCACATATAATTGGATAGATTTCTTTATCTCTGAAGGTATCAACTCTACTCTCAAACTCAAAATTAAGCATTCTCAAAAGCTAACTTGATCTTCTTTTGCAACTTGATTCGTTAAATGCTTGTATGAAATCTTTATCTCTGAACTTGATCTTGATGTAGATTTCAATCACATAATATTGCTGACGAAAGATCTTGAACACGATGATACCGATTGAGCATTGCTTTGTAGAAGACTTGAACACTTGTCTTTATCCTTGAATCTTCATATTCTTTTAGCTCTCCCTCAATTACATATCCATCTCTTGAATATTGAAGTAGTGATCTTGATTGTGAAGACTTTTTCTTGAAGAATTGTTGTCGAAGACGATGATGATATTGTTGAAGTATTCTCATGCAAATGTTGAACCATCTATCTTGATTGATCTTTAAGCTTGATGAAGCACTACAACTTATTCTAAACATTTGATGATGTAACCTCGAAACATATCAATAAGAAAAGAAAATAAAAAATTAACTCTCATTCTGTTTTTTCTTTCTCTTTTTTCTTTTCAATCCTCACCAACAATATATACATTTTCTCATTCTGTTTTTGCTTTCTCTCATTTCTTTTAATCCTCACCAATCATGAAGATAAAACATATCTTCTAGATCAAACTAATTATAACACAATGATTTCTTTAAGTTTCAATTTCATTTTACCTATTATCTTGATTTGTCACATATATTCTTGCTTATATCTTCTCCTTTTTCATATACTTGAATTGACCTTACATTTTTCTCCTGAAATATACTTTTATCTTTACCTTTCTTATATTTGGCCAATACTAAGCTTATATTTTCTCTCTCTCATGATGATTATGATTCATCGCGAGCATCATGATCATATAAGCTTCCAAAATAAGCTCCGGGTGAAGAAATATCCTTTGAAGTCCATGAAATTGAAATCGAAATCATAACTTTTTGCGCTAAGAATCAAACATTCTCCCTTTTATAAACAAACATACTCCCCCAAAATAACCCATAAGCTCTCTCAAACCAACAAATTTTATTGTTATCATTCCCTTGAAGGCTAAAAGGAAAACTTTTATCATTATAAGATTCGTTGAAGATGTCATGCTTGTGAAAGGTAGATATGTTGTTGTTGTATGTTGTAGAAGATGAAATAGACGATGAAATGGAGACCATTATCAGAGTAAGAACCATCTTCTACATTAACCATGAAGTTCACACATCACAAGATCATGCTTTGAAAATTCCCGATGAATGTTCTTTTGAAAAGTATGATCAAATCAATATCTCAGTGATAATGATGCGGAAATATGATTATAAAATCCAAATAAGCATTGATCTCGTGAACTTAGTGTTATGTTATATGGAAACACATATCACTAGCATCCCACCCCTCTCTATTAGCTTGTTAATAAGTATTTGATCATTAACAATCTTTTTCAAATAGTGACATACGTTAACTGTTGGCCTGATGTTAGACTGGTAGGGATTTCCCATTCAATCATTTGTCGAACTCAAGATTTTATAGTATCACATCTGAACATGTTTCGGCTTTGTCATAAAGAATGCAATGTACAAACGACATATACATTGTACCTTTTGTATAAGTGATGCTTTAATACAAACCGTACTCTTGTGGACCTAGAAGCTTTCCTCTTCTTGATATCATATTAGCTCTAGGACTTTGTGCACTTTTAGTAAGCTCAAGGATGGTGCAGGAATGTCCTTTTAATCAATACCACATTCTCAGAATGAGAAAGTCGATAGATTTATGCGTTAATCTCTGTGAGTATGAAACAAATACTTTTTGAGAAGTACTTGAGTTGGCTAGTAGGGTTGTGACATTTGAATCACTGGGTCCTTTGATTGTATACGTCAATACCAGATAATCAACGAATGAAAATCCGTTAGCTTATTGAGTTGACCCAGGTTTTTTTCTAGTGTAGGAGAACTCCTTTATCTTTTCATTATAAGCTCTCTCACTTTCTCAACTCATACTCTTTTAGTTTGCTAATCATTTGATCTTTCCCTCATCATATCTCTTGTCACTTAGGACAATTTATCATTACGTTCATTTCTTTATATTCAAAGCTTTATCACTTAAGTCCACTGGCATTCAATAATGTTGATTTGCACCACAAATATCCATCACCTATGATTAACTTTCATAATTGGAAGGAGGGCCTTTCGGAAGATAAATTTGGCTCTGGAGTATAGGAGTTTTTGGAGAGTAATTAATCACACTGTGCAACTCATAAACATACCGCCAAGATACTTCCTTTAGAAAGAATGTCTGTGAAAACCATGATGAAAATCTAAAATCTTACCTGAGATTTCCATAAGATCAAGAGAATTTAGACAAAGACTCTGTCTGTTTTCATATGCGATGATATTCTTCTTATTGCATACCTTTTTCTTTTTTTTTCATGTGTGGTCATGCTTTGCAGCACATGACATTTATTTAATTTTTTTAGTATACGTTTTCTCAAATTATTTTTTTATCTTTCCCTACAAATCCGTTTTCTATTTTTCATCAATCGCACTATCATCATATGGTCTCTTTCTGTTTTTCATCATTCTCACAAACATCATATGAAAAAGAAAATTTTGATCTTTAAAAGTTTTCAATCATTATAAAGATAGTTCCCTTTAACATATGTCGAGAAACGTTTTTAACATGAAGCTAAAAAACATAAAAATACGGATATGTGATGGTGAAATGTAAAATAATTTTCCATTGTCGTTTCTTTCTGAAAACTTTTCAACAACATATACGGACACCCCCCTTAAAAAATACCATATCTTTGTTAAAACCTTTATAATGGAATTCCTCTTTATACTTTTGAGTCCTTTATTTCTTTAGACACTTGTCACAAATAGTACATCGATTTGAAGACCTTTTTAAAATTGATTTTATCTTGAAAGTTCCACATTTTAAAAATCCAAATCGATAGTAACTCATCAACTTAAGATCATTGACTTTTTGACAACTTAATTTCATCTTGATAGTAGCACATAAAGATTTTGAAAAGAAATGTGAATGACTCAAGTCAAATAAGACTTCTCTTCTTTTTCAAAGATAAATGCACTTATGCGTACACTTTCTTTTCTTTAAAGCATGGCGTATGTACTGAAATGTATACAAGCCATCAAATGAAGTTCGGGTTTCATACTGAATATGTATGAAAGCTATCATAGAAACCAAAATTCTTTTTGAATTTTCTATAAAATTTCGAATAAACAAAAATATTTTTTTTATCTTTTCTAAAAATTTATAAAAGAAAATCTTTTTGAACTTTTTATCAAATTTTATATAAACGAAAATCTTTTTGTCTTTTTCTAAATTTTTTATAAAGGAAAATCTTTTTGTATTTTCTAAATTTTTTATAAAAGAAAGTCTTTTTGTATTTTCTAAAGTTTATTAACAAAAACATTTCGTGGTAAAGAATTTATGTTTCATGACTCATCATACCCAACTTCTCGACTAAAAACTTAAATCGAGCTTCAGGCAGAGATTTCGCAAATAAATCTACAAGTTGATATTCAGTACCAACAAAATATAACTCTATCATTCTTTTTTCAACATGATCCTTGATAAAATGATACCTCACATCAATGTGTTTTGTTCGAGTGTGTTGTACCAAATTGCACGAGATTGCAATATGTTGGGATTAAAAGACTTCTTGATGATCTTAGAGTTACTGCTGTTAAGGTTTGTGTTACTGCTGCTAAGCATAAATTAGTATTGTTGGTAATCTTAATAAAAAATATGCTAAGTAGTTAGTACTGCTAGTGTAACTTAGTTACTACCGCTAGTGTAACTTAGTAATGCTATTGTAACTTAGTACTGCTAGTATATGTTAGTACTGCTAGAGTAAAGTTAGCACTGCTGGTGAAGATTGAAGAAAATATTCTAAGTAGTTACTACTGCTTGTACACGGTTAATGTTGTTGGTGTATAAGTTACTACTGCTAATGTTCAGAGTTAATGTTGCTGGTACAAAGTTACAACTGCTGAAAGATTACTACTGCTGAAAGGATAAAGACTGCTCAGAAAAGATAAAGATTGCTTAAAGATCAAGATTACTTAGTTTATAAGGATTGTTATTTATAGAATAGATCTTTGAGAATATTCTAAGTTTTTGTAATATATTGTAAATCGAATAGGACTCCTTGGTGTATAAAAGGAGGTCCTAGGGCATAGAGTTTATTATTACAATGACAATCTAGAAATCTTTTGTTTTGATATCGTTATAGCTTCAAGGTTTTGTAACCGTAATACTAGGAGAGTATTCGTATTATTTGTAATAATAATATTGGAGCTTTTATTGTTGAAATTATATTGTTTTGTGTTACTGAAGAATTCTTTTTATATTAAAGATTAGATTCCGCATAACATTTAGTATTATGAAACAAAGTTTCTTAAACTAAGTTTGTTAGGATTTATCTAGCATAAAAACTGAACCGTAAACAAGCTTAAAGCAAATTCGATCATTAGAAGTTAACTGAGATCAACAAGTGTATTCGGCTTGTTGCTTTGAGATAACTTTGCTAAGAAGACTAGGATCAAGATAGTTTACATATGGTGGCTGCATCAAAAATGTGTCCTTGCTAAAACCACAGGTGAGGTTGAGCTTTGGAGGACTGAGGATTGAAATAGTACATCCAGTTGATTGATTACTTTATGGGAAGTCATAGAGAATGGTAATGCTCCTTCAATAACAAAACTTGTTAAAGGTGTTGAGACTATAATTGCTCCTTCAACTGCTGAAGAAAAGGCACAAAGGAGGTTAGAGCTGAAGGCTAGAAGCACTTTATTGATGGGCATCCCTAATGAACATCAATTGAAGTTTAACTCTATCAAAGATGCCAAGTCATTGCTGCAGGCTATTAAGAAGAGGTTTGGAGGGAATGCTGCTACTAAAAAGACTCATAGAAATCTTCTAAAGTAGCAGTATGAAAATTTTACTGCATCTAGCTTAGAGGTATTAGATCAAACCTTTGATAGGCTTCAAAAGATTATCAGTCAGTTGGAGATTCATGGTGAAAGTATCTCACAAGAAGATGTAAATCAGAAGTTCTTAAGAAGTCTGTCACAAGAATGGAACACACATACCATTGTGTGGAGGAACAAGCCTGAGATTGATACATTAAGCTTGGATGATCTTTATAACAACCTGAAGATCTATGAACCACAAAGGGACATCAAGCTCAAGCTCAAACACACAAAATGTAGCCTTTGTGTCTTCAAACAACACCAGCAGTACAAATGGAGCAGTTAATACTGCTCATGGTGTTACAACTGCTAGCACTCAAGCTACTGTTGTTAACTCAACAACAATTGATAACTTGAGTGATGATGTTATCTGTTCTTTCTTTGCAAGTCAACCAAACAGTGCGCAACTTGATAATGAGGACTTGCAACAAATTAATACTGATGATTTAGAAGATATGGACTTAAGGTGGCAAATGGCTATGCTAACAATGAGGGAAAGGAGATTCTTAAAGAACACTGGAAGAAAGCTTACTGTGAATGGTACTGAAACCATTAGGTTTGATAAGTCCAAGGTGGACTTTTACAACTGCCGCAAAAGGGGACACTTTGCAAGGGAGTGCCGGGCTCCAAGTAACCAAGAAAATAGGAATAAGGAGAACACAAGAAGGGTTGTGCCAGTGGAGACAACTACTTCCAATGCTTTGATCTCATGTGATGGTCTTGGTGATTATGATTGGAGTGATCAAGCAAAAGAAGGTCCAACTAACTTTGCACTCATGGCTTACTCTTCTACAAGTTCTAACTCTAAGGTATCTACTGATTCAAACTGTTCATCATCTTGTATGGAAAATGTTAAAATTCTTACAGAACAAAATGAACAGCTATTAAAAGACTTAAGGACATTTAAGATAAATGTTATCACTTATAAAACAGGTTTAGAGTCTGTAGAAGCAAGACTTCTAGTTTATAAGAAAAATGAGTCTGTTTATGAAGAAGATATCAAGATCTTAAAACGTGAGATTTATTTAAAAGAAGTAGCCATTACAGAGCTTAGGAGGAAGTTGGAACTGGCTCAAAAACAAAAAGATGAAATTCAGCTAACAGTAGAAAATTTTGAGAATTCATCTAAAAACTTAAGCAAACTACTAGACTGTCAAATAGTTGATAAGTGCAAAATAGGTTTAGGGTATAATGTTGTTCCACCTCTCTATACAGGAAACTTTATGCCTCCAAAACCTAATTTGTCATTATCTGCTCTAGAAGAGTTTGTGAATGAGCCTATAGTTAGTAAGCCTACAGTTAAGAAGCCTGTAGTTAAGACTAGTGAAGCTAAGGCTAGTGCAGACAAGCCTAAGGCAGTTAAAAAGAATAATGGTGCAATTATTGAGGATTGGGTGTCTGATAGTGAGGAAGAAGATATGCCTCAGACTAAGATTCAAATGAAAATAGTTAAACCTAGTTTTGCTAAAATAGAGTTTGTTGAATCTAAAGAGCAAGTAAAAACTCCAAGGAAAACAACTATTAAACAAGGTAATCAAAATAGGCAGAACACACATAGTCCTAGAAGAAACCAAAGAAACTGGAATAATATGATGTCTCAAAGATTAGGAAGTAATTTTGAGATGATTAACAAAGCTTGCTATGTGTGTGGAAGTTTCAATCACTTGCAGTATCATTGTAATAACCATTAGAGACAGTTTAATAATAAAAAGATGGTAAAACCAGTGTGGAACTATACTCAAAGGGTGAATCATCAGAATTTTTCTAGAATGACTCACCCTAGTCCTAAAAGGAACATGGTTCCAAAAGCAGTATTAATAAGGTCTGGCTTAGTATCACCTACTACTGCTAGATGAGTTAATACTGCTCAACCCAAAACAACAGTGAATAGCATAAGACCAATGACAAATGTTTTTAATAAAGCACAATCAACTGTTAGAAGGCCCATTAACAACATAACAGCAACTAAAAACAGTAATTTTAATAAGAGGGTTAATACTGTTAGTGGAAAGAATGTTAATATTGCTAGGCCAAAAGCAGTAGTTAATACTGCTAAGCCAAAAGCAGTACTTAATGCTGTTAAGGAAAACCAGGTTAATGTTGTTAAGGCCTCAGCTTGTTGGGTTTGGAAACTAAAGACTAAAGTATTAGACCATGTTTCTAAACACAACAGTGCATCAACCATTCTAAAAAGGTTTGATTATATTGATGCACAAGCCAGATCTAAGTCAGTGATGGCTTGGGTCCCCAATAGAAACTGATTTTCTTACCTTATGTACAGGGCAATCTACAAATGGAATTACTTGATCAAGGTGTGATTGACAGTGGATGCTCAAGGCACATGACAGGGAATATGTCCTATCTTACTGACTTTGAAGAAATTAATAGAGGATTTGTTGCCTTTGGAGGTAACCCCAAAGGAGGGAAAATCACATGAAGAGGTAAAATTAAAGCTGGTAATTTAGATTTTAAGAATGTGTATCTCTTTAGTGTCTCACAAATGTGTGACAAAAAGAATAGTGTTCTCTTTAATGACACTGAATGTATTGTTTTATCTCCAAACTTTAAGTTAATTGATGAAAGTCATGTTTTACTTAAAGTTCCTAGAAAGAACAATATGTATAGTGTTGATTTAAAGAATCTTGTTCCTAAAGAAAGTCTAACTTGTCTCTTTGCAAAAGCCACATCTGATGAATCTAAACTTTGGCATAGGATACTTGGACACATAAATTTCAAAACTATGAATAAACTGGTTAAAGGAAATCTTGTAAGAGGTTTACCTTTAAAACTTTTTGAAAATGATCAAACCTGTGTTGCTTGTCAAAAAGGAAAGCAACATGGAGCTTCTTGTAAGTCTAAAATAGTAAGTTCAATCAGCCAACCCTTACATATGTTGCACATGGATTTGTTTGGTCCAACATTTGTAAAAGCTTAATGAAAAAGATGTATTGCCTAGTTGTCACAGATGATTACAATAGGTTTAGTTGGGTTTTCTTTCTAGCTACTAAGGATGAGACTAGTGGCATTCTTAAGTCCTTTATAACTGGAGTAGAAAATCTAATAGATCAAAGGGTTAAGATAATTAGGTGTGACAATGGAACTGAGTTCAAGAATAGGGAGATGAATCAGTTTTGTGAGAGAAAAGGTATTAAAAGATCTCCATAATTGTGCTTAAAGATCTGATATCTAGGATTGCTTAAATGATCCTTGAGGCTAAACTAGGATTGCTCAAAGAATAAGGCTCTGGTATCTAGGATTGCTTAAATGATCCTTGAGGCTAAACTAACTAATACATAGATGTTTATAACACATCTACTAACTATCTAACTATGCTAACTAACTGTAGGATCGATATACCTTAGTATAATAAGCCTTTAGCCTGTAAAGGATGTTACTTCCTTGAATAAATCCAAGTCAGAAATACCATAGATCACTTAGGGAAGCTTGATGATAAGGCTGATGAAGGATTCTTTGTTGGGTACTCAATCAATAGTAAAGCATTTAGAGTATTCAATAGTAGAACTAGGATGGTTGAAGAGAACCTGCATGTCCAGTTTATTGAGAATACACCTAAATTCAGGAAGTACCAATAAGCTTTTGATATTGATGTAAAAAAAAAAAAAAAAAACACTAACAAAGTCACTGAATTATAAGCCAGTTTTTGCAGGAATTTAGTCTAATGGTAATGCCAGGTACTAAAGCATGTAATATGCAGGTAAAGCTACAATAGAGACAATACCTGGCAAAGATTACATTTTGCTACCATTGTGGAATGCTGATCTACCATTCCCAAGTTCAAAGAGTTCTCCTGATGTTGGATTTAAACCTTCAGGAGATGATGAAAAGAAGGTTACTAAAGAACCAGGAAAAGAAGGTGGTGATTCAAGTAATAATAGTGGAAGTAATGATCAAGAGAAGGAGGATAATGTTAACAGCACTAACACTGTTAATGCTGCTAGTATAAATGAAGTTAATGCTGTTGGTGCAAAAACAAGCATCGAACTTCCAGATGATCTAAATATGCCTGAATTGGAAGATATTGTTTATTAACATGATGATGAAGATGTTGGTGCAGAGGCTGACAGAATAATTGAAAAGCATTTCTACCTTCAGTTCCACTCAACTACAAGAATACACAAAGATCATCCAGTTGAACAAATTATTGGAGACTTGAATTCAGCACCTCAAACAAGAAGAATGACAAAGAATTTGGAAGAACATGGTTTGTTTAGTTTAGTTCAGCAAAGAACAAATCATAAACTTTCAAAACTGCTTGTTTTCTTGCTTTTTTCACAAGAAGAACCCAAAAAGGTAATTCATGCATTAAAGGATCCAAGCTGGATAGAGGCTATACAGGAAGAGCTTCTATAATTCAAATTACAAGAAGTTTGGACCTTGGTGGATTTACCAAATAGAAAGAGGGCTAGTGTGACTATGTTAGCCTCAAAATATTGAGTCGAACAATGGAAGTTCGTTCATAATTATATTAGGTCCCGGTCACTAAATTAATATGCGTTGTAATAGGCTAGACGGGTAAACAGGCTCTTATTTGTAACTAATCGGTCACGTGTATCGGGCGAAAGCCCAAGGAAACCCAAGCCCGGCCCGTAGAATTACTAAAGGCATGCAAGCCTTTTAGTCTTAACTATAAATACCCCTTTCCAAGGATGGAGAGGGTGTTGGTTATTTTGTAACTTTTCATTTGCAAGTAATCCTTCCATTTTCTCTCATTCTCTCTCTCTAAAATTCTTCTCATCTTCCGAATCTTAATTCTTTTCTTAAATGAGTGAAGTGATTTATTGGTTTACCGACAGTTGGTATCACGCGTCTCCGGGTGTTTCGTGTTTGATTTGTGGATTAAATACAAATTCCGTGGCTTTCTATTATTTTTTCTTCTTGGTTCGAACTAAAACGCAAAGAAAAACCATGGTTTTATTTATATTTTCGTGGTTAAGTTGTTAAATCTTTGTACTTTCATGGCTAGAACAATTCTTACATCTATCTTCATAGTGTTCTATAGCTATAGTTCGAGGCTAATGGGTTAAATCGACTAGTTGAAGTTTTTTTCGTCATTTGCGTTTGAAAAATCTTGGCTGCGTTTTTTGTGGTATAAAGACAAGAAAGAGTACCACATGAAAATGACTTGTGAAAGTGACTCTTGTACTTATTGCGTTTTGCTTAAAGTTCGTTGCGTTTTGCTCAAAAATATTTGTTGCGTTTTGTCAGACAATATCATTGCGTTTTGCTCAAAGAACTCATTGCGTTTTGCTTAAAGAACTCTTTGCATTTTGTCAAAGAACTCATTGCGTTTTGCTAAAGAACTCATTGCGTTTTGCTCAAAGAAATCTTGCGTTTTGCTCAAAGACACATTGCGTTTTGCTCATAAAGTCACTGCGTTTTGCTAAAGATCAAGTGCTGCGTTTTGCCTAGAATCTTGCGTTTTGCTCATTGCGGTTTGCCAAGAAGATTGTGTTTTGCATCTTGCGATTTGTCTCTTGCGGTTTGACTAGAGCTTTGCGTTTTGCTCATTGAGGTTTGCCCAAGATTCTTGCATTTTCTCTAAAGAAGACTGCGTTTTGTCCATTGAAAACCCATGTTTTGAAACCCTAATTTCCTGAAAACAAATTTCGACCGAATTGGGGAATCTATTAATCACCGTTTAATCAAAACATAACATCAAGACAAACAAACTTCAAGGACTAATTACAAGGACTTTGGACTTTAATTCGGACTACAAGGACAATTAATCAACAACAACAAACATAATCAACAAACTTTAACAACAACAGTTAACTTTTCACGGTTTCCTCTCGATTTTTTAAAATCCTGTGAAAGAACTCAATTTCTCGGTTTAAATCTTTGACTTGTAAAATCCCATGGAAATTAATTACTTTCAATTAATCACAGATTCAATCACAATACTTCATAACACTTAAGATCCTTCAATCATTTTTCACTTCATAATTCTTCAAGAAACAACTTCATCAACTCCAATCTGTCTCATGGCTAAAGTATCACCAACTCAAGCATGGTTATGGCATCGAAGACTTTCTCATCTCAACTTCGACCACATCAACTTGGTTTCAAAGAAAGATGTTGTGATTGTTTTACCAAAACTGAAGGATTGTCAATGAACAACTATGTTCCTCTGTGAAGTGAGTAAAAGCATAACATGAAGTTTCCATTCAAGTCAAAGACTGTTCCAATTCAAAAGGAGGTTAAATTTTCTCATATGGACTTATGTGTCGCAATGCGGGTGGCATAGCATAAATGGGAAGAAATATATTTTGGTAATCGTCGACGACTACTCCAGATACACTTGGACTCTCTTTCTACGTTCCAAGGATGAAACACCAGAAGTTTTAAAAGACTTTCTCATGATGATCCAAAGAAATCTTCAAGCCCTAGTAATTTCTGTTCGCACTGACAGAGGCACTGAGTTCTTAAACAAGACACTTAATGCATTCTTTAAAGAAGAAGGAATTGAGCATCAAACTTCTACTCCTCGAACACCTAAACAGAAAAAAACGGCGTTGTCGAAAGACGAAAACCATCACTCCTATGAGCTACTCGAACGATGCAATGGCTTCTAACTTTCCTTTTATTCTTTTTGGCTGAACAAATGCAACCACATGCTATACACTCAAAACAATCATCATCATCCCAACTCATGAGAAAATGGCATATCACATCATTAATGACAGAAAACCCTTAATTAAACACCTTCACATCTTTGGTTGCACTTGTTACCTAACCGGAGATGGTGAGAACTTGCATTAGATGAAAGAAAAAGGGGATCCGTGCATTTTGGTGGGATACTCCACTCAGTCAAAGGGATATCATGTCTACAACAATAGAACAAGGTTGATAGTTGAATCCATCCATCTCAGACTTGATGAGATCAAAGAGATGTTAGAGACGTTTGTGCTAATAACACTCAGGCCCGTTCCCCAACGCAAAGGCGTCAAAAAGACAACCTGACCCTGCACCAGAACTACAAAATGTTTATCCTTCAGCAGATACAACAGTTCCATCACAACAGGAGTTGGATCTTTTCTTCAGTCCTTTGTACGATGAATTTTTCAATGATGGTACTTCTCGTGTCACCAAGTCTTCTTCTCCCACCGACAATTCTATTTAAAAAGACACACCACCTTCAATGAATATTCAACCTCCATCAGAACCATCAACTCCTACAAATGTTCATGCTAAGGAAAACAACGATCATCAAGCAGAATTTATCCAAATCCATTTCTGTAACCGTAGCAACAGAAATTGCTGAGTCTTCCTCACGCAATATTGGTAATTCCAATATGCATACCTTCAATCAACCTCACGGTTCCGAATACCAATGGACAAAAGATCACCCGTTAACTCAAATTACGAGGAAATCCAAGCAATCCAGATGCAAATAAACTCCCAACTAACAACCGATCCTGAAATGTTATATTCGCCCACACCGTAGAATATGTAGAAACCGAAAACATTAAAGGAGTCAATGTTGAATTCTGCCTGGCTAAAGCAATGCCGGAAGAACAACATGCATTTTTGACAGACAACAGTCTGTGATCTCGTTAGACAAACCTATTGGCGAAGAACGTACTCAAGCTAAAGTGGTTAATGGGAAAAACAAAAGGATGAAGACCAAACTGATAAATCACACCAAAGCATGCTTGTATCAAAGGTTATGCAGGAAGAGGGTATTGATTTCGAAGAATCATTTGCTCTAGTTGCTTGCTTGGAGGCTGTCAGGATTTTTGTCCATATGCTTCCCACAATCCATTCCAATTTAACAAATGGACTGTGACAAACAACCTTTTCTTATGGTCCATCATAGGAGGAGTTTATGTTGCACAACTCGACGGAGTCGTTAAACAAAAAAAAAAAAAAAAAAAAAAAATAAAATAAAAAAAAAAAAAAAAAAAAAAAAACAAAAAAAAAAAAAAAAATTCCTGTTCATCACAATACAAAGTTTACCGTCTAAGGAAAGCTCTATATGGATTAAAACAAGCTCCGAGAGCCTGGTATGATGAACTCTCAAAATTCCCGATATCCAAAGGTTTTACTAAAGGTATCATTGACCCGACCCTATTCACAATAAAATACGAGGAGGACATTCTACTGGAGAAAATTTACGTGTGACATTATATTTTTGTTCCACAAACCCTAAATATTCAAAACGTTTTTGAAAAGATTAATAGCACGGTAGATTTGAGATTGTCTTAATGGAGAAATGAAATCTTTTTAGGGACTTCAGATCCACCAATCCCTACGCGGTATTTTATCAAACAGCCAAATATACTTTAGAGATTCTGAAAAAACATAGTATGGAAAAAGGACAAAGCATTGGTACACTAATGGCTACGAAACCTAAATTAGATGCAGACTTGAGTGGTGAACCCATAGACAAAACTGACTACCGTAGCAAAATCGGGCCACTCATGTATCTGACATCTAGTAGACCAGACATAGTGCAAGCTGTATGTTATTGTGCAGGATATCAAGCAAGACCGACTGAAAAACACCCTCAAAGAGATAAAGGATCTTTCGATACTAAAAGGTACCATTCACAAGGACAGCTAGTATCCGAAGTGGTTTGGCTTGAACTAACACTTTTATCAGATGCCGATCATGCCGGTTGCGTTGATACTCGCAAAAGCACTTCTGGAGGAATATAGTTCCTATGTGATAAGCTAGTCAGCTGGATGTCAAAGAAGCAAGATTCTACTGCAATGTCATCCACAGAGGCTGAATACGTGACGTTATTTTCAAGTTGTGCTCAAGTAATGTGGATGCGGACACCAACTTTCAAGATTATGCTTACCCAATAACAAAATACCATTGTATTGCGACTCTCAGTCAGCCATAGCAATATCATGCAACCCCGTGCACACTCCCATACAAGCCAATACCAACTCGGTATCATTTCATCAAAGAACAAGTTAAAAACGGTATAATTGAATTGTACTTTGTCAGAACTGAATACCAATTGGCTGACATGTTTACTAAAGCCCTTCCCGAAGAAAGGTTTCAGTATCTCGTCAAACAAATTGGTTATGACCTGCTTGACTCCAGCAGAACTGGAGGTTCTGACAAATGAATCTGCTTGATGCCTCATCAAACATCAACATGTACATATTTTTGAAAAAAGAAAAATACAAAAATATAAAATTTCAAAAAGACAAATACAAAAATATAAAATTTCAAAAAGAAAATACAAAATCAAAAAATCAGAAAATGTTTCAAAAAATATTCTTCTCGACATGTCTCTTGGAATCGATAACATTTACATACCTAGAAATGTTGATTAATATCGACACGGGCGTGTAAATGAAGTTCGAACAGGAGTTTCAAATGCTTTCAAAACATGTCATTTCTAATTTTTCTTAATGGCTTATGTGCAAATATCAGTACATAACCCGAACTCAAAAAAAGAAGGTTTTACATCTATCATCACAACGAGAAAATTAACGTTTCTCGGTCTTGAGCTGTTCTTACAAGACATTCAATGTTTTTTAGCTCAAGAAAAAGGATAGTCTACGCATAAGTGCGCTTACCCTTAGAGTTGGAAGAGAAGTCTTCTAACATGTTTTTTAAAATGTTGAACACAATTTTTTCAAGAATTTCTCACGACAGATTATACTCTTTCAACGATTGTTTTTCACACTCTATCTTTCAAGGGAGTTTTTTTCAAAAAAACAACATTTAATTTGAAGGGTTTTTGGATCAATCATCACACGACCATTCTTATGTATTCAAACCATTCCCAAAAAGTCTCTTAATAACAACAAGATAATAATGACAATTCAATAGAATGATAGTTATATAAATGACTACGTTTCAACCTCAATTTATATTCATCTTACAACTTGGTATAATTTGTTTTGGTGATCAACATAGTAAAAATTGAGGGGACAGAGTTTATGTTCATGTAACTTCATGGCTACGTAAAGATTTCTCCATGGTATTTCAAGACAAATTTTAATCACAAAGTATTTCAAAAACTAGTGCATTAGAATTTAAAATAAGGGAGAAAGGTATTTTAAAATGTATCCTTGAAAATAATAAGTGATCTTATCGACTCAAAGTGCTTGATACTCTTCGAAAAAGGTTTTATGGTTACGATCTCATACCCTACAACATCTTATTTCACGACGATTCTGAAGTCATAAGGTGGTAAGGTTAGGTATTTGTCCTATGATCCAACCAGAACCGGAGGGATCTACCCAAGGACACTCCATAGTTAGAAATAGCAGTCCTTAGGTATGATAGAGATGATGTGTATAAGTGAGAATGCGACTAGATTGAGGCTAACCTGGAACAATCACAACACGTGTAGTAACGACTGACTTGGTAAGCATTAAAGGGGTTGAAGAATTAAAAAGAAATGTATGGGATAAAGTTGAAAAGCAAAAAACCCTCCACAACAACATAGCATAAAACCGGGTTAATACATATGCTGTCAGAATCACAATGTTGATTGCTGACATTGAAGACGACATCATGGACCCAGTGATGCAATGCACAACCCTCCCCAGCCATTCGAGTTTCTCTCAAAAGAAACTTGTCTCATTTGTCACGGAGATACACTCGACTACTATTGACTTTCTCACTCCGAGTTAGTTAATATTGAATAGGTGGCAGTCTGCTCCAGCCTCCGATTACTAAAAACCAAAACGCACTAATCGAGTCTAGAGCCAAGAGATCATCAAATAAATCTCATTAGGACACATTCCATGACAAACACTTGTTGAACATCATTAAGTTCACAAGCTGTTGACAAGAGTCCTACGCATTATCCTTGTGATTCTGCCAGAACATTCAGAGTGATACTCTTTAGTATTCACAATGACGAATGGAAATCCTTCTAGTGTCATCATCAAACAGCACTGCGGTAGGTGACTTGCGAGATTCTATATGAATCAAGCTTGTGTCAACTGGATATCGATAAAGGTCCAGTAAATGAATTGACGACATAATCAGAAAGATAGTAACTATCTGATTCACTCTTACCGTGTTGTCTGCTTTAAGACGTTCCGGTAATGAGAACTAGCAAGCATGGCAAATCTAATACATCTGTGTTAGAAGATCCTACACTTTGAGCTGGAAACCCTGTCAAGGAGATTCTTTGAATCTACCTGATCACAGGTACAATATTTATACTATAAAACGGTCCTACAGAACCGAAGGTTAATCTAACCAAATCCGAACGAATGACAAAGCCATATTCGTCACCTGCTTTATTGCTAACTATTTTATTTCAAGATACATAAAGATGGAGATGGTGATGCTTCATTGCAGCTAAAGTCGGATTCATTACCACATGCTCATGCTCAAACTACAAAGACATTCTATAAGCATCAAGATTCAAGAATCATGAAATGCTCAAGAAGTAAAGACAAATACTTCCGCACAAACTATGATATACAAGATCTTCCTCAAAGATATCAAGTCTATCAAGGTAATTGCTAGCAAGTTTCAAGATGATCCTAAGTATGTGCAGTTGTCAAGACACAAGATCGCAAGGTGGCAAAGACGATCAAGACGGAAGGATAAAGATTGAAGGTTGATGAAAATCAAAGAAAAGAGAGTGAAGTTAATGATCAAGAGAAGGAAGATGATGTTAACAGCACTAACAATGTTAATGCTGCTAGCACAAATAAGGTTAATGCTGTTGGTGCAAAAACAAGCATTGAACTTCTAGATGATCCAAATATGTCTGCTTAGGAAGATATTGTCTATTCAGATGATGATGAAGATGTTGGTGCAAAGGCTGACATGAATAATTTGGATGCATTTATGCTTGTCAGTCCTATTCCAACTACAAGAATACACAAAGATCATCCAGTTGAACAAATTATTAGATACTTGAATTCAGCACCTCAAACAAGAAGGATGTCAAAGAATTTGGAAGAACATGGGTTTGTTAGTTTTATTCAACAAAGAACAAACCATAAAGACCTTCAAAACTGCTTGTTTGCTTACTTTTTATCACAATAAGAACCCTAAAAGGTAATTCATGCATTAAAGGATCCAAGCTGGATAGAGGCTATGCAGGAAGAGCTTCTACAATTCAAGTTACAAGAAGTTTTAACTTTGGTGGATTTACCAAATAGAAAAAAGGCCATAGGCACTAAATGGGTCTTCAGAAATAAAAAGGATGAAAGAGGAATTATGATTAAAAATAAAGCAAAATTGGTTGCTCAAGGGTATACACAAGAAGAAGGAATTGACTATGATGAAGTATTTGCCCCTGTTGCAAGAATTGAAGCAATTAGGTTATTTTTAGCCTATGCCTCATTTAAAGACTTTGTGGTGTACCAGATGGATGTCAAGAGTGCTTTTCTTTATGGTAAGATTGAAGAGGAAGTCTATGTTTGTCAACCACCAGGATTTGAAGATCTAGACTTCCCTGATAGAGTATACAAAGTAGAAAAGGCACTTTATAGACTTCATTAAGCTCCTAGAGCATGGTATGAAACCTTGTCAACATATTTGTTGGACAATGGGTTTTAAAGAGGGAAAATTGACAAGAATTTTTTTATCAGAAGGGATAAAGGTGATATTCTGTTAGTTCAAGTGTATGTAGATGATATCATTTTTGGCTCTACAAAGAAGTCATTATGCACTGAGTTTGAGAAGATGATGCATAAGAAGTTTTAGATGAGTTCTATGGGTGAACTCATATTCTTCTTAGGACTGCAAGTAAAGCAGAAGAAGGATGGAATATTTATTAGTCAAGATAAAAAATATGTTGATGAAATTTTAAAGAAATTTAGGTTTACAGAAGTCAAGATTGCAAGCACACCAATAGAAACTCAAAAGCCTTTGCTCAAGGATGAAGATGATGAAGAAGTAGATTTTCATTTATATAGATCAATGATTGGTTCATTGATGTACCTTACTTCTTAAAGACTTGATATTATGTTTGCAGTGTGTGCCTGTGCAAAATACCAAGTCAACCCAAAGGTTTCACATCTTCATGCTGTAAAAAGGATCTTTAGGTACTTAAAAGGTCAACTAAAATTGGGTCTTTGGTATCCAAAAGATTCTCCTTTTGACTTGGTAGCATACACTGATAGTGATTATGCTAGAGAAAGTCTGGATAGGAAGTCTACAACAGGAGGTTGTCAATTCCTTAGATGTAGATTGATATCATGGCAGTGTAAGAAACAGACAGTGGTTGCAAATTCCACAACAGAAGCTGAATATGTGGCTGCTTCAAGTTGTTGTGGATAAGTGCATTGGATTCAAAATCAACTACTTGATTATCGGTACAATTTTATGCATACCAAGATCTTTATTGATAATAACAGTACTATTTGCATAATTAAAAATCCTATTTTTCATTCAAAAACAAAGCATATAGAGATCAGACATCATTTTATTAGAGATTGCAATGAAAAGAAATTGATTCAAATGGTCAAAAATCATACTAACAAAAATGTTGCAGATTTGCTTACAAAAGCTTTTTATGTAAGTAGATTTCAATATTTGATTGCTAGTATTGGAATGTTAAATCTCTAAAATCTTTTATCTCTTTATGTTTTTGTAGAGTTTTGTATGAATTAGTACTGTTATTCATGTCATTAAAAGTTTTTGTTGTTAAGTATAATTAGTGCTACTAGTTATACTTAATACTGCTAAGTTAATGCTGTTAGTTATACTTAATACTGCTGGTATAATTAACATTGTGAAATTGTAAGAAAAAGAATTGAGAGAGTTGGTGAGAATAAAAGCAGAAAGAAAGTTGTGTGGAATAAAAACAAACAAAGAGTTTTGGTGAGAAAAAGAATTGAGAGAGTTGGTGAGAATAAAAACAAAAAGAGAGATGTGTAGAATAAAAACAGACAGAGAGTTTTGGTGAGTAAAAGAATTAAGAGAAGTGGTGAGTTGAAAAATAGATAGAGAGTTGAATATATTAAAAACAGACAGAGTGTTTGGAATGGAATTGGAGTTAATGCTGGTGACTCAAAGTTAATGCTGCTAGGCATATACTTACTACTACTTGTGAAAGTTAATGCTGCTAGGCATAACTTACTACTGCTGGTGCAAGTTAATGCTACCAGGCATAACTTACTATTGTTGGGTTACTACTGCTGGTTCAAGTTAATGTTGTTGAGGATATTTTCATAAATACTTCGATCGAGTGTTTCAATTACTCATTTAATCGATTTCATTCTCTAATATACTCTCTAATCACAAACCCTAACTCAATTTTATCATTCATCATTAAAACCCAACACAATGTCAACTCTAAAGTTTGCTGATACTCACAACATGGTCGCGCTTCTATCTAAACCCGCTGAAAGTGAAAGGTTTGAGTAAATTGTTGATTTTCTAAATGCAAACCCTATCAAGTATGCACTAATGATCAATCCTACTATATATACTTCATGCATTGAACAATTCTGGGCTACTATAAAGGCGAAAACTGTTAATGGGGAAGTACAGTTACAAGCCCTAGTCGATGGGAAGAAAGTGATCATAACTGAATCCACTATAAGAAGAGATCTTCACCTAGAAGATGCTGAAGGTGTTGATTGTCTACCCAATGCTACCATCTTTGAACAGCTTATACCAATGGGGTATGAGAAACTTTCACAAAAGCTTACTTTCTATAGGCATTCTTTTCCTTACAATGGAAATTCCTTATTCATACTATTTTGCAATGCCTAAGTGCTAAGACTACTGCATGGAATGAATTTAGTAGCACTATGGCTTTTGCAATTATCTATTTTAATACAAACCAGAAGTTCAACTTTTCAAAATACATTTTTGAAAGTATGGTGAAGAACTTAGATAGTGTGGGAAATTTTTTAATGTATTTAAGGTTTGTACAAGTGTTTTTGAATAAACAAGTTGATGGGATGTCAAAACATAATAGGATTTATGTTACACCCTCTCACATAAAGAAAATTTTTAGAAACTTGAAAAAGGTTGGAAAAGGATTCTCTGGAAGTGTAACACCCTTATTTCCAATAATGATGGTACAAGCTCAAGAAGAAAAGGGTGAAGGTTCAGTAAATCCAACTGATCCCCATCATACACCCACCATTATTCAACCATCATCACAACCTTAAAAGACTCAGAAACCTAAGAGGCCAAAGAGAAAGGATACTGAGGTACCTCAGCCTAGTGGTCCTACAACCAATGTAGCAGATGAGGCTGTTAATGAGGAGATGGATAACAATTTGGTGAAGGTTGCCACTACTGCTTCTAGCTTAAAAGAAAAGCAGGACAGTGGTAACATCATTAAGACCCGATCTAAGGCAACACCTAATAAACCAAGTTCCCCAGGAACTAGTTCAGGTGGTGGTCCCAGGCACCAAGATACCATAGGGGATACAATTGCTCAGACTAGGTCTGAGATTGTTTCTAAACATTCCAATGATCCACTGCTTGCAAGAGGTAACACACTTTGAAGTGGTGAGGATAGACTGAAACTTAAGGAATTGATAGAATTTTGTACCAAATTGCAACAAAGAGTTCTTGACCTAGAGAACACAAAGACTGCTTAAGAAGTTAGAGAAGAAAAGAGGGTCAAGAAATCACAAGCTTAAAAGATTATACAAGGTTGGTAGATCTACAAGAATGGTTTCCTCTGATGAAGCTAGTTTGGGTGATTAGGAGGATGCATCCAAACAGGGGAGGAAAATTGATGACATTGATAAAGATGCAGAGATTACATTAGTTGATGAAACTCAGGGGAGGTATGGTGATGATCTAATGTTTGATACATGTGTTCTTGATGATGAAGAAGTGTTTACAGGATAAGATATGGCTGAAAAAGAGATTAATGTGGCTGAAAAGGAAGTTAGTACTGCTGATCCAGTTACTATTGTTGGTGAAGTAGTTATTACTGCCAGTGTTGAGGTTAGTACTGCCAGTCCAACTGAAACTACAATTGCTAATGAGTTGACTCTTGTTCAGACTTTAATAGAGATCAGAAGTGCAAAATCCAAAGTCAAAAGGGTTGTGATAGGATAGCGGAGTGAATCTACAACAAGAACAAGCCCTCAATAACTACCATCAAAAGATAAAGGTAAAGGTATCATGAAAGAGCCTGAGAAACCAATAAAGAGAAAAGATCAAATTAGGCATGATGAGGAAGTTGCTCAAAGACTTCAAGCTAAATGTAAGATGAAATTAGAGGAAGAAGATACGGCTTGTAAGACAAAAGAGAAAAAAGAATTCAACAATGTTTTATAGGTAATGATGCAAGCATGATAGATTCTGATTATCAATGCGATCTCAACAATGCAAGTAGAAGAATAAGAGAGTTGTGTATTAAAGAGAAGTCTGTTGTTTGTTATAACTCTTAGAGCAGAAAGAAAACATCACGCGCGCGCAAATAGCAATGGAGTGTGCAAAAGAAAAGAGGAAACAAACCACCAACTAAAGCTCAAGAGAAAATACAAAGTCTACTTATCTGAAAAAACATGGATGGGATACCGCATATTCAATTGAAGAACAAAAGCTTTGATGATATTTAGAAGTTGTTTGACAAAGCTATGAAAAGGGTAAACACATTTGTAGATATGGATACAGAATTGGTGGAAGGTAGTGAAGTAAGAGCAGAAGGCAGTGAGACAAAAGCAAAGATAGCACAAGAAAGCAGTTCAAAGAGAGTACGAGAAGAGCTGGAATAAGAAAGCTCTAAAAAGCAAAAAGTAGAAGAAGACAAAGAGTCTGAAGAGCTTAAACAATGTTTGGAAATAATTCTAGATGATGGAGATGATGTAACTATTGATGCTACACCTTTATCTACCAAATCTCCAACCATTGTTGACTACAAGATCTACAAAGAAGAGAAGAAAAGCTATTTCTAAATTATCAGAGCAGATGGTAATTCTTAGATGTATTTAACTTTTGGAAAGATTCTTAAAACTTTGACAGAGAAGACTTAGAAGTTCTTTGGAGAATAGTCAAAGCAAGATTTAAGAAGACAGAGCCAGTGAATTACATGGATAATTTCTTACTTCTTAATTTGAAGACCATTTTTGAACATCATGTTGAAGATAGTATATGGAAGAATCAACAAGGATTAGTTAAAGTGCTGAACTAGAAGCTTTATGATTCTTGTGGAGTTCATTGTGTAACAATGCAGAACATACTTTTTTATTTGTTGGTTTAGAAGATGTATTCACTTACAAATCACACACTACATCAGATGTTCAATAATGTAAAGCTTCAAGTTGATTATGAGTGTGAAATGTCATTTGAGCTTCTTAGATGGTCAAGAAACAGCTTAAGGAAGGCTATGTACCTTAATAAAGTGTTTGCAAGCATCCTCCTGGTGATTAATGAAGCTTTCAATGAAGAAACTTGAGATTTGAAAGAAGAATATCAAGTTTAGGGGAGGATTGTTTAGATTAAAAGCCTTTTTGAAGTTACTGCTGCTCAGGTTAGAGTATATTACTACTGCTAGTGTAACTTAGTACTGCTAGTTACTACTGCTAGAGTATATTACTACTGCTAGTGTAACTTAGTACTGCTAGTATATGTTAGCACTGCTAGAGTAAAGTTAGTACTGCAGGTGAAGATTGAAGAAAATATTCTAAGTAGTTACTACTGCTTGTACACAGTTAATGTTGCTGGTGTATAAGTTACTACTGCTTGTTAAGAGTTAATCGTGTGGTACAAAGGTAAACGGATGAAATATTAATCTGCTAAAAGATAAAGATTGCTTGAAGATTAAGATTACTTATGAGAAAAGGATTGTTATTTATAGAATAGATCTTTAAGAATAATCTAAGTTTTAGTAATATATATTGTAAATCGACTAGGACTCCTTGGTGTATAAAAAGGAGGTCCTCAGGCATAGCGTTTTATGTATCTTAGTCGTATATTCGTAGCTTCAAGGTTTCTAAACACCCCCCCACACCCCCTTACACCGCAGCGTCATCGTCCCTCCCTTATTCTGCTCCACCCCATACTCACCATATCCTGCATTCTTTATCTCTCTACCTTCGCTAATTATATTATTTTGTGTTACTATTTCATAAGATTCTTATTATATTAAAGATTAGGATTCCGCTATAATCTTTAGTATTATCAACAAAGTTTCTTTTTATTCGTTTTTTTTTTAAAAAAAAAAAAAAAAAAAAAAAAAAACTAAGTTGTGTTATAATTTATCTTTGATAAAACTAAAACCTTAAATAAGCTTAAGGAATTCGATTATTAGAAGTTAACTGGGATCAACAGATTAGAGGCTGGAGCAGAATGCTACCTTTTCAATGCCAACTAACTCAGACTGAGAAAGTTGATAGAATTACGTGTAATCTTCGTAAGAAGTGAAACAAAAATCTTTTGAAAGATTCTGAGTGGCTAGGGAGGGTTGTGCATTGCATCACTAGGTCCATGATGTCAGCAATCATCTTTGTGATTCTTGACAGCAGATGTATTGCTCCCAGTTTCGCGCACGCTTAAGTGTAAGGAGTGCTTCTTCTATTTACCCTTTATCTTAACTTTTCTTTTTAATTCTTTAACCCCTTCAGCGCTTACCAATACTTCATAACTAGTACCTTGTTGGGTTTGTTCCATTATTAGCTCCATCTCAGTCAGCACTTTTCCCTTATTCTTACTTTTCTCCTTTTTTCATACCTAAGGACTTCTACACTATCTAGTGGAATATCCCTGGGTAGATCCCTCTGGTTCTAGCTGGATCATAGGAATTGATACCTAAGCTTAACCACCTTATAACTCCAATACAATAATTAAATGGTCGGTCTTTGGTACTTCCACATTACAGCCAGCACATAACCATTTGCTCCCCTTTCATATGTGCATCGATTAATTGAAATAGTTTAGCACATATATGGGATAGCGTACACTAGAGATCTTAAAATTCACATCTTTAATCATATATTTTAATCACATCTTCTCCCTTTATCAAAAATGTCAAATCTCTTGATATTTTGGATATCAATTTATTCAAATATTCATGGTTTCGGGGAAAGAGATGTTCAATTATTAACAAGCCAATTGTTGGAACATTTTAATGCTCCCCCTCAAATTATGAGGGAATAATATGGTGTTTGAGTACGTTAATTTAAAAAAATTTGAATTTACTAAGAAATTCTTGAAAAATCATACTCAAACACTATATAAGCCTAATTATAGTATACACTATTTATTTACATATTCACAAGAGTTATTATATACGAGAGATGGACCTGAAATGAGATAGGACAAAATATGACAAAATCATATTGTCTGTTCTAGCAGCCTAAGGTCATTCCTGTATTCTCTTCCACCAACAAACTTCTCTAAATTCCACATCAACCTCCTCTCATAAAGCTGCTTGTTGATATCCTGAATCATAACCCGAGCCCATCGTTTGTCTAAACTACTCCATTTCCTCTTTGGCAGATATTCCATCCTTATTCCCTTAGCAATATCATTTAGAGCAGACCGAACATCATCGAGCATGTCATCACTGAATTTATGGAGGTCATCAGCGTGCATCAATCAGTTTTTATTCATTTGATTCTTATATATCACTCCTTTAGGGTCTGAATATGCAGTGTATGTAGTCATGTTTTAGAAATTTGACCTGAATGTGTCTATCTTGGTAAGGTTGAGCTTCTTTTGGTAACTTTCAACACCTAATTGAAGATCTTCCACCCGCCTTTGAATGACAACCAGTCTTGTAAACATACGTAATGTCACATTCAAGGCATACCGTTCATCGAATGTGAGATTAGTCAGCTTCTGTTGAACAAGTAGAAGTAACATGTCTTCTATGTCTTATAGACAAAGTCATGGGAAATCACCTTCTCTAAACTTGTATAGCTTCTAATCCTCTCGACGAACTTCAATCTTTTCCAAGTGACCGTAGTCATACTTCTTCATAATCGTAAGTCTAGTAACCGCAATGATTTATTTTCTGGAGTAGACATCCTTTGACGAGGATATGTTGGCAGCAAACCCATAGAAATGATGACGTTTGGGACCCCATTGTGAAGTACCCCAGTAGGCAT
>BQNB010097222.1:4026-25439 GCA_026074375.1 Tanacetum coccineum | reverse complement strand
ACAAGTCCATGTCTTGCATAATAGCACCATAGTTCAAGTGAGATAGAGGACGATGCCATAACCAAGACTTGGTTTTAGAAGCCTTTGACAATAGACAAATGGGAGAGGACGCCATCATATTCCCAAGTGATAGTGTATAAAGATTTAGTCATAATATGAACAGTTTGCGCAGATTGACCTCTTTTGAAAATGATATTATCAAGTTGCTTAATTTTCTTTTCTAAAGCAATTTCTCTATCAATATTTCTGTTTTCTTCCATTTTTAAATCATTTTTGAGATCATAAATTGTTTTCATTAAAGAATCCTTTTCTTGCACTTGTTCAAAAAGAGTTTGTTTAAGACGTGCAATCTCGACATACTATTCATTTGATCCTGAAAAACTGTTTTCAACATTTTGCATTTCTTTCAAATCTTTAACCTCTTCTTTATATCTGTCAAGCTCAGTAGTCAAAGCTTTATTGGCACTTTTATATTCCAGATTAACATTGGTGCAGTGCATCACTTGGGTATTTAATTGTTCAAACATGGATAATATCAGGACATCTTGTTGAGCAGAAGAGTTAGAATTCTGGACAGTTTCCTGTTGTGATATTACTATCACTGGTTATTTCAGTTTCTGTCTGATTCACATCATTAGACTGATCAGAAGACGTCATTATCTGCTCACTTTGATTGATTAAATCATATGTCAGATTATCTGAATTGTGTACCTCAGTGAGTGCATTTGAGCCATTCCTGGAAAGATTCGCCATGAGAGCAATCTTGGCTGAGTTGAGTTCATCACAATCAGAGTCATAGGCATCCAGATCATCGGCTTGATAAGCAGCATTGTGGGTAATGACAGTCTGAGAGGTTTGAGTGTCAGGAAGTCCTGGATCTGCCAAAAATGCTATTTCTTCCTCTGTTAAAACTTGACCACTTGCTTGAGCTTGAACCAGCAACACTTTATCATTGAACCATGTTTCATCCCTTTTCCTCTTTGGCTTAGTACACTGCTTGGCAATATGACCCTCCCCTTTGCAATTGTAACAAATGACAGTCCGTTGTTTCCCCGTGTTGCTTCCACTTGCTCCAGGTGTGTATTTTCTCGTTGTTCCAGCAGCATAAGTAGTTTGTCTCCCCTGAACAGGTTGCACAGTTACTTTTCCATCATAGATGGTAGCTTGTTGACGAGGGTTTGACGAAGTCCTTAGCTGATTGTTGGTAGTAGGATACCGGGATGTGACAACAGCAGTTAAGAATGACATCATGTGATTGATCGCATCAATTGGATCATCCCCTTTCTGGAACACTGGAACAACTAGACCGGAGTCTGGTTGGGAAAATTCAGGTTGTTGCTGTTGATAGGCTGTGGGAGCATATTCCACTTGTGGGATTGATGGTTGTGGAGAATAAACGTTGTGGTGAACGGTGGATTGGTACTCATTTGATGGATAAGTAATTGAAAGAGGTGTTGATTGATTGGTTGTGAATTGTTGAGTCTGATACGGTGTAACAAACTATGAAGAATTTGAGTGAAACGTGATGTTGAGATAGAGACTGATGGGAGATGTAGATGAGATTAATAAGCTGGCTGAAGTTAACTGATTGAGATGCAACTAAAGCAAGAGGATCAGGGTTGCGTTCATGCATCAAACGAACTTCAATTGCATGTCGTTCATGTTGTTGCAGATGAGCACGAAGTTGATCAACATTGGTAGTATGCAAATCCTTGACCAGTTTAACATCAGTAACAAATTTGCTCCATTCATCAGGAAGAGTGTTTAAGAACTTGGTGTTCACATTGAAACTGCTCCAAAGGCTCTGTAATGTTTCATATCATTGATACAAAGTGAACCTCAAGAATACACATGCCAACGCACTCCTTTCTTGTAGAGGAAACTTATCAAATTCATCATACAACTTGCACTCACGTTCTTTTTGGTTTTAATGATGTTCCTTTGCATCAACAGTTAATCTTTCTCCCCCAAAGATCTTGCCACACGATGTGACTCACAAAGCATAGATTTCAGTTGGTAGGCCTTTGGAGAATGATATTTATATCTTTGATATCGCAATCTGCTTGAAGGGCTTTCAGCTGGATTAGTTCAACAAATTCTTTTAGCCTTGTTACTCCATCCTCTGTGAATTGAAGGCCATACAAGTGGTCCTTTTTCAACAGATACAAGTATCAATCTTCCATGTGGATCTATTCATAATATAAAGTTCCAGTTCTGCTTTTCCATGAAACATATAGTGTTTTCAAGGCATCCGTGGTTTGTTTGTCCTCCTCCAGAAGAAGTGATTTATCACAAGAGACTCATTGTGATATCAAAGATACAATTTGATCGATGCGGTGGTAAAAGAAATGGATTTGTTACTGATTGTTGAGTCTTGAATTAAAACTACACGGGATTTTACGATTCTTGACAAAACCGGGAAGACAAGTGTTTGTTTCACGGGATTTTACAAGTCAAAGAAATAACCGTATAATTTAAAATTGAGTTTGTTAAGTTTAAACTAAATTTGTTTTTCACTGGTTCGGTCCTCTAGTTCGATCCAAGCTAGTTCGATCCTAACGTTTCCCCTAGTTCGATGATCTAGTTCGATCCCTTAGTTCGATGATCTAGTTCGATCCTGCAGTTCGATCCCTAGTTCGATGATCTAGTTCGATCCCTTGGTTCGATCCCTTAGTTCGATCCCTTAGTTCGAAGCTTTAGTGAAAGAACACTCGTTCGATCGTTACTAGAAAACGCTTGTTCGATTGAGACTGAATAAGCTCGTTCGGTTCAACCTATGCAATAGCTCGTTCGGTCCTCTCGTTCGATGATCTAGTTCGATCCCCTTGTTCGATCCTCTAGTTCGATTCTAACTATTGCGAAACCCAAATTTTCAAAACTCAAAAAGACACGATTTTTAATGGTTTTTAGCAAAAATTCTTGTACAACTAGTATTACTAACCCTATAGGAACAATAAAAATGAAAACTTTAAGGTTTTTAAGCCAAAAAATTTTTATCACTAATTTGCTCTTTGTAAAGGTTTTGAACACAAATCAAACACAAAAATCTAAACACACCACTCCATGGCTCTTGATACCAATTGTAGAATACTAGTAATCTTAAGATCAACCAAGAACAATAAGTGAGATGTGGGTTGGATTGTTAGATAGAAAGATGATGGAAAATGGATGAATGTATTATGAAAGTGTGTGTAACAAATGGAACAACCAACCCTCTCCAAGACTAGGAGAGGGTGTATTTATACTACATAGAGGCCGCTTGGCGGGATTGGGCCACCCATGGGCCTTGGGCCGGACTAGATTACTAATCTAATCCTTATACTAACTACGAGCTAAGACTATTACAACTTTGGAAGTGACCGACACTTTTTGTGTTTCCAACAAACTGTTCTCCTAAAGTGAATATTCTTCCCGTGGGCTTCCATTGATAACCAACATTAGAAAGCACTTTGGAAAGCACTTTTCCTATTGCTTTCCATAGTTGCTTAACTTGCTTAGTCCAAACTTTCTTAACTTTGCGCACAACATTTTTAACAGAGGGTGGTGCATTCATAGAGTGCAAATAATTAACCACACACATATCATGATTTGCATAAAATAAAGCATTGTTTACAGTCTTGGCAAACACGATGAGAATCAAATAAGTATACAGGCACGCTTAGAGCTAATAACTATATATCAACACGATTCATGGTTTCAAACTAAACTTATAGATCTAGGGGGTCTTGTTTCAGGTGCTTCTGGGGTGGTCGGGTATCGGGGGTTGCCGGGTGGGGGGGGGGGCGTTAGCAATGGGATGGAGGGTTGGGGCTGTGGGGTGAGGGGGGGGGGGGGGGGGGCATGCACACTTAGGGGCGGGGATGCACGTGGCAGGATGCATCGGGGGGGGGGCGCAGGGGTGGGTTTTTAGCTGAGGGTCATGGGGGGGTGAGGACTGGTTGGGACTGGGGCGGTAGTGATGGGGGGGGGGGGGGGTGGGGATGGGGTAGGGGGGATAGGGTTGGTGAGCATGTTGGGTGTGGGTTAGGATGGGGAAATGGGGGGGGGTTGGGGGAGGGGGGGTGTTTAAAGAGGGGGGTGAGGGGGGTTGGGTTTGGGGGAGGGGAATGGCATTATATGTGGGTCTAATACACACACACACAGTTTGAGTGTAAAGGCAACAGATCAAGTGATCTAATGAATGTTTTTCACTTAGCTTCCTCTACTATCTCCAAAGGGTTTCTACACTTTCCTAAAGTTTAATAAGTATAGATGTAATTAAAGTGGGGGTTGGGGGAGCGGGTGTGGGTGGGGGGGTGGGGGGGATTTAGGGGGGGGGGGGGAGTTGTTATTAAGGTGGGGCGAAGGGGGGGGGGTAGTTTTAGAGGGGGGTTAGGGGGTTTAAAAGTTGTGGATTGGATATGGGGATGGTGGGGGGGAGGGATTGGAGATGGGGATTGTTATGGGAGGGGGTGTGGGGGTATGAGAGGTGAGGTTTGTTTGTGTATGGAGTGGTTGAAGGAGGTGGGGATGGGAATAAATTTTTTAGATGGGGGGGAAAAAAGTTTAGTGTAGGGGGATGGTTTGGTGTGAGGGTTTTAGTTAAAGTTTTGATTGTAAAGAGATAGTGGAGAGGGGTGTGGGTTTGGGATATTGGAATTGGGGGTGGAGGGGAAGGAAAGTGGTTAGGGGTGGGGGATGGTATTTTATGATTTTGATTATGAGATAGTGTGGGGGGGAATGTGTGGAGGGGGGTGGAGGGTTAGGGGGGTGGGGTGGGGTAAGAGTGGGGTGTTAGGGGGTGTGGTGGTTTTATGAGGGGGTAGTTGAGATGTGATGGGTTTGGAAGTGATTGGAATGGTATTATGAGTTATTATGATGATGATGGATATTTGAGTTGTATTATATTTTGGGGTGGTAAGTGTTTTATAGAGGTGTATTTTGGGGGGTGGTGGGTTGTTGGGGTGGTTTGTGGTGAGTTTTTTGTTGGGGGAGTTAGATAGAAATAGAGGATTTTGGGAGGATGGGAGTGGGAGGGTTAAGGTAAAGATTTTGGAGTAGAGGGGGGTTTATTGTTGGTAGAGAGGTAGGTGATTTAAGGGGGTGGGATTTAAAAGAGGAAAAGGATGTTAAAGGGGGTTGATATTTGGTATGGGGAGGGTTGGAATTTTTGGTTTATTTTTTGGTTGGGGATAGGTAGGGGGTTGTTATGAGGGGGGAGCGATAGCGGGAAGTGTGAGGGTGGGTTATACGTCAAAAGCTTGAGGGTCTTGAATTGTGTCTCTCTTTGAAACTTCGTGCTTTCTGTTTAGGACTCCTTGGACCTAAATTATCTGTCCAGGTCAGTTGTGTCTGTGGTGTAAAGTCCCATACAGTTTCTCTTTTATAATCGGGGTCGAATATTAATGTTTTGTTCATCCATAGAAGGGTTTATCATTATGTCCATTCATTTCTTCCTAGTTATTCAGCTATCTCTAGGGTACCTCTGATTTGCACAAGCCGGAAGCCATGATCGTTTTGATAATTTCATGACCATTATATAGAGCAGGCTGAACTTGCTTTGCACGGGTGAGACATAATGGGTTCTTATAGCCAATGGCTACCTTTCTCTGTTCATCATAATAAGGTTTTGGTTTACATAACATGTGAACTGTTTGAAGAGACTGGTCTTGTTTGTATAATTTATCCTCGACCTTTTCTTTTAATGCTTTCATGTCCAAAAATTCTTCCAGGTATTTGTTTTCTTTCTGTTTAAAATCCTTTTTCAAAGACGTAACTTCTTCTACCATTGACTTGTTATGGTTGATGGTAGAGTTAAGTTGCATTTTTACAGAATGAAGTTCCTTTTTCAAATTTTCTTCCTTAATATTACGGTCAGTGATAACTATTCTTAATTGTTCCTCAATCTTTTGTTCTCTTTTAGTTAATTCAAACTTGGCCCGTCTTTCATACAGTTCAACTTGTTCCTTATATGTCGCAAGTTCAGCGGTCAATGATGCATTAACTACTTTGTTTTGCTCATTCGCAGAAACACTTTGGGCTGTCTGTTCATGCATTTCATTAATTATCATCATATAAGCATCATTTGGCACAGAAGATACATTACTTTGTACAACTGGCTCTGCGTTGTCCTTCACATACTGATCATACAGAATCATATTGCTATCACTCGTATAATCAGCATTTGAGTCAACAACGCAGTTTGGTTGTACATCGTGATGCATCTCGTGTGCATCATGATGCTCACAAACAGCATCCTGATAGTTATCATATTCTTGTACCTCAGATAGAATGTCCGAATCGTATAACGGACCGGCTTCATCATAAACTGGATCTACTGATGACAAATTTGCCATGAACATGGTCTGTGCAGTAGGAGCCTCGTCAACATCCGAATCAAAAGCATCACATTCATCAGCTTGAAACATATTATCCACATTAAGTGCCAGATCTTGAACTGGTAACTTATTCACATCCTCATCAACAGCAGTATCATGACCACATGCAAGAAACAGCAACTGCTTTTCATCCAAAACCACACCATTTTCCTGAGCTTGCATCAGCAACATCTTGTCTTTGAAGTAATCTGAATTCTATGGTCGCTTGGGTTGAGTGCAGTTCCTTGCAATGTGTCCTATACCATTGCAGTTATAACACTAAATCCTATCTAGCGTAACCCAGAGATTGCATTCCCCAACTCTGTTTTAGCCCCTCCATTACCAACTGCACCTGCCCCTTAGATGTTCCCTTACTTTTTTTGTCACCGGCACGTTCTGAACAAACAACCTTCGTCTTGGAACTGTGCTTGTTTCCTTGTATTTTGATGAAGTTTGATTTGATTATTAGTTTTGAGGAGGTAGTTTTGTATGATTGGGTGATAGTAGAGCAAGTGTTGTTGGTTAAGTTCTCATCAAGTTGTCAGTTTGGAGAGAGTCCTTAATCAATTGTATGTTATTACAAAGTGTGGTTGATAGGTAACTGGTGAACATGTGTGGGAGGATAGGATGGTAGATGATTGTGAGGAGTACTGTTGAGGTGAAACATTGGACATTAAGGAAAGAGGGTCAACTGTGTGTTAAGTGAATCATTCCAACAACATTTTGTTCTCATTGGCATGTGCTTCGTGTTGCTTCAAATATGCATACAACTGATCATAGTTTGATTCCTTTAAGCCTCTGTTCAGTTTCACTGCTATCAAGAATCTACCCCGTTCAGGCAACATGTTATTGACAAACTTTGAATTCAGCTGCATCCTAGGCAAATGTTTTTATGCGTCTTCGATAGGACTTTCTACATGAAGTTTTTACAATCCTTAAGCCTGAGCACCTAATCGTTGTAGTATGATTATAGGCAAGACCCGGGGGGGGGGGGGGTGAGGTTATCGGTCACTCGAGGAATAGATTGGGAAGTCTTGATCACGGTCTAACAGAATTCTAAGGGTTGAGAGAAGATTCTTTTTGTATTTTTATATTTTATGGAAAGCAGGTAAATCATATATTTGAGAGGGGGTTTGGTTTTAACTAATAAACTAAATAACAACGACCAAATGTCGATAACAAAAGATTAGATAAAAGTTAATGCTTATTTTATCATGTATTACTCCCTAGATTGCTTCTCCTAGTGTTTGTTCTTTGTAACCTCCTTGTGATGATCTATTAATTAGTGCCTAAGTCATTGAACAAAAGAAAGAACAAATTACACGAACCCGTCATCTAATTAATATTCCGTTAGAGCAACGCAAAAGTAAGGTAGTATGAAGACTATTACAAGGCCCCTAAGGGTATATTAAATGCATGTGAAATATATTAAGAGTGGATCAACCATATTAGGGGGCAAGTAGTTTGAACTGTTTACCCGATGATATCCTTCTCTACATAAACATGTTTTCCAGACATATCACAATGAAACAGACAAAAACAGGTTACTAAGACCTAACATGCATATCCATCATAAGGAAGCAACACCACTAAGATCGACATTCTAGGTTTCATATAATCATAAATAAACAAAATAGAAGATTTTAGCCAAGCATGTTAAAAGAAAAAAAAGAACAATAAATAATCACATACAACAAACAAGACATTATGAATGATTGAAATACACCTTACTTGATCAAAACATGAGTTGGAGGAAGTACAATAGGGCTTTTAGGCCCTAAAATCGTCCTTAACAGCTACTAAACAAACTAGGGTATGTACCCTCTTTTTATTCTAAAGTTACACACTCAAAACCTAAAATTCGGGTTTGTATATACAGATAATCGCTGTGACGGTGTCCGCGTTATAGTCGTGAATGCGTAAAAGAAGAATCTTCTAGATAATGGGATGGGTCCGTGTACTCAGACGCCGTCGAGAATCCCGTGAAGTCGTCTTGGTCTTTGTTTGTGACGGCGTCACGTTTATTGGTCTGACGCCGTCGCCAGCTGCTAAGAAACATTTCACACCCCCAAGAGCTGAAACGCAGGCGTAAACAAAATGATATCATCATAACACATGGTGTCTATATAGAGAATACTAAAATGAAACTAAAGTAAAGCAAAGACACAAAATGTCATAACAATACCCAAAACCTAATGGTGTCTTTATTAATGAGAAATAGGTGTCGTCAATAAATGACATGCAAAAACATAATCCAAACAATTCATGCAAACGCATTTATTCAAACAGAAAAGCATAAATACTCCCAAGCATCCTACGTGTCCCTATCTTCTAGCCACTTCCTCAGCTTCTCACCTGAAAAGATGCTTAAAAATGTCAACACAACGGTTGGTGAGAGTCATAGGTTTAAGACACACATTATAAACCTTTCAAACCAATTACTGTGATTATCAAAACAATATACACAAGTATGCAACAAAGGAACTTATGATAAACATGCCAACCAAACACCATAATCCCTACCAACCTACATATACTAGGAGGCGTACCCTCCGTCCACATACGTCACTTACGCACATAAAAGTCTACCAGATGAAGCTTATATTTAGGCTTGACCTATACCAATTTACTGAGTTGATCAATCTCAAATTAACGATCCGTAAGATGATCAGCCCCACTATTAATGATCCTCAACACAACACAATATCATGCAACAACAAGCCATATGCAGTCACATAATGTCCATACGCAATCAAAACACATAATCACAGCAATTCAAAACATTTCCAAAACACTTAGCATCATTTCCATCCCAATTTAAAACATTAAAAAGAGGGACTATGAAACTCACCTGATGCTTAGCTTCCCAAAAGAATCCAACAAAAGCTTCACAAACACTTCACGGATAATCTAAACAATTAAGCACACAATAAGCTACCATCAATTAGGCATTCAACCCAATATGATGTAACCTCAACTATGATGGATATCTAAGCTATCTACCATAATTCTATACTTGATTTAAACCTTTTCTAACTCCTACATATGCCATTTACACTTCACTGCTACACTTTATATTTTCTGGTTTTGAGCAGAATTTTATACTCACTTACGCGTCCTAAACGTACCACTTAAACACTTCCAACAATTCAAAACCAAATCACCATGCTGACATATATGTCCTATGAACCTCTCATATACTCCAAAAGGCCATTACCTTTTACGAAATACACTTTTATGAAATTCAGTAATCCAAAGTGTCCAGAATTTGTCTAGAATCTGACCTCTGAAAAGTATGGCACTAGCTGACCACTTTAGACCTCCTTTCATACTTAGAAAAATTCAGGGGTCACACACAATATATAAACTAACTTCCACGTGATTTTTAGCCTCTAACTAGATGTCTAAGTATTTTTAGAAAAATCAAAACCAAAACTGAAATTCGTCACTGTTTTACACACTGATTTTGTAACGACCCTTTGACCCACTTCCCGACCATAAAAACTCACGAGGCCAACTTTTCTGGAAAGTAGACTCTCTGAGGTTATCTCCAGTATGTTGTAAATTGTTTATTTGAATTTTTATGAATGAGTTATGCTCGTTACAAAACTGCCTAAAATTCTGCAGTGAATTAAACAACTAATTCGGGCAATCTAGACCCTAACGCAAGGTCAAATCTCGTAACCAATTAAACTAATGATCAAAAAATTATTATAACATTATAAACTTCTGGAAAAATCAAAGCCCTAATTTATAAACCCTAATTTATAAACTCTAATCCATCAAGCTTAGATTACAAGAATTGAAAATTAAATAACTAGAATTAAACAAAGATTAGAAAATACCTTAACCAAGAACCCTAAAATTTTCTCTTCTTCTTCTCTTGTAAAAATCGGCCGAACAAATGAGGGGAGGGTTAGGGATTAGTTTTGTATTTATAAGCCTCCTAAGAGATCCTAGATAAAGCCTATTTAGAATTCGATTTCTAATACAACTCTTTTTTTTTCTTTATTTATTAATTATACAATTACTTGTATTTCTTTAAATTTTTATAAAAACCTTAACAAATTTGACTATACATTTTTGCTTAAACGAAATCCACTAGACTTTTAAAAATTACTTTTAACTTTTCATTTTCAACCTAACTTTTCTAAAATAGAAATTTTACATTTTCTTAACTTACCACTAAAAATCTAAAACTATCTTAGATTACTAACACAAAAATACATATACGTAAAAATATTTACAAAATTAACACAGAAACGCTCGAATCTCAATAATCATTTCCTTGTCACTCAAAAGTGAACGAAATGAACTTAACCAATTTTACCACCAATCCAATCTCATTGAGATGATCACACTCAATAGATTGATTACCAATACCTCAAAAACACATATAAACCCACATAAACACATAAAATCACATAAATCATACATTGCAACAGGCACCTAAGTCAACACTAACGGTTTGACTAACCTGCTCAAGCCATGGTTGTCACAGTATCCCCTCCTTTAGGAAATCTCGTCCCGAGATTTAACTAGCCGATTCATCAGCTCGATCAACAAACAACTGAGGGTACTTAGACTTCATATAATCCTCGCGTTCCCAAGTAAACTCAGGACCACGCTTAGAATTCCAACGAACCTTTACTAACGCTATCTTACTACGCTTTAAACTCTTAACTTCACGATCCATTATCTCCACAGGTTCCTCAACAAAACAAAGAGTTTTGTCAACCTTTATATCTTCTAATGGCACATGCAAACTAGCATCAACCAAACATTTCTTCAAGTTTGACACATGAAACGTATCATGTACTCCACTTAATTCCTCAGGCAATCTCAAACGATAAGCTACAGGACCGATCCTTTCAAGAATCTCAAATGGTCCTACATATCTTGGTGCTAACTTTCCCTTTTTCCCAAAACGAATTACACCTTTCCAAGGCGATACTTTCAACGTCACTCAATCTTTTACTTCGAATTCTAATGGTTTGCGTCTATTGTCAGCATAGCTCTTTTGACGATCTCTCGCTGCTTTGAGCTTCTCTTTTATCAACACAACTTTATCAGTCGTTTCTTGAACTAATTCAGGTCTAATCAAGCCCATAAAACAGGCGACATACACTTCCTTCTGTACAATGCTTCAAACGGCACACATATTATACTCGAATGATAGCTATTATTGTAAGAAAACTCAGCCAATGGTAGATGAACATCCCAGCTACCACCAAAATCAATTACACACGCCCTCAAATATCCTCTACGGTCTGAATCGTATGCTCACTTTGTCTATCCATTTGGGGATGATAAGCCATACTTATATCCAACCTCGTCCCTAAAGCTTTTTGCACAGTCTGCCAGCAACGCGACTTAAATCGTCCATATCTATCTGAAATAATCGACACAAGAACTCCATGTCTCACGACTATTTCATCAATGTAGATCTTTGCCAATTTCTCAGTACTATAGCTAAACACTTTCGACAATTTGGCTGCGTCAAGCCTTTCCTATATTACTACTATCTTATTGGTTGTTTCTTGTACCAAATTCGATCCATTCAACTCACTCTCTCCAGTTACGGCCCATAAAATGGTAACCTACATTCCTTCCATACCATGCTTCAAATGAAGCACATCCATACTCGAATGATAATCCCCACCTTAGGAAAAAAACTCATCTCACGAAAGTGAGTATTTCAATTACCTCTGGAAAATCTACCATACTTGTCCTAAGACTATAGCTAGGAATGGGGTGATTAGTCAGTCCTATTGGCTACACCCAAATTCGTCATCGTATCACTACTCACACTTGGTAACTTGACGAACATTATCCTTAGTTATCCTTTCCCACTTCTTATCGGGTCAACTCAGGTGTGTCTAGCAACAATCCTGAAGACCTTGATACTCAACTTCCACTTCCAAATACGCTAAATACTTACTACCGCAACTAGCTTATCCTTATTCATACTTCCAACATCGATTGTTAAACCTAAAAAACCACCACAACATCGTGAGCTCCAGGATGGATAGAATACTTTGTCGTTTTCGAATCTCCACTCTTCAATAGCAGGTCCTTACATCTCTCAAATGGAGGCCTTAAACTTGTCTTACCAATATGAACCTCTCTCAATTCTTTTCACAATCGTTGAGTCCAAGCCCAACCAACATCTTATGTTGAGCATTCTTTGCTTTAGACATCTTATCTTATACCAACAACATCATCTTCTCAAAATAGAACGGATCGTTGTACATCTATCTCCGAAACTTCATCTTGGCTTCACTCTTATTCCTAATCCACGGTACAACATCTACATTTGCTTTCCCAGATGGTACTTGGCCTCGAAATCAAACTCACTAAATAACATTCATCCATCATCTTTGCCTCATGTTCAATCCTTTCGATTGAAAGTGTGTTGGAGGCATTCATGATCTGTATAGATTACTCTCCATGTCTCGTTCACTTAATGCCTCTAGCATTATAAGGCAAAACCTACCACGTTAGTATGCAATCCTTCATAAGAACCTTTCAGTTGCGCGACGTACAAGCAATCACCTTCTCCCTTCTTTTTTTTCAAGCATGCTTCCAAATCCTTGCTTCACGCGTCATAATATACTACAAAATCGTCTGTCACTTACTGGCGCTGACAGATCAGTCTCATTAAAAAAAAACACATTTGATTCCTTCCACATCTAGATAGCTTCCTCTTTGCTCCGCTTCCGCGTTGTTGGAAAACTTCACGTACATCTTCTCTTCCTTCAGTCACTCCACAATCATCTTCATGTGCGACTCGTACTCCTCCTTAGACTTCGGGTCGGTTTAAAAATTTGTGTGTTTCATTTTACGTTAACTAGCTTATCTATATACGGCCATGCACACCCGGCTTATCGCCTAACTTTGGTTCATCCTTCTTCTCACTCTTCAATACCTTGGCGATTCCTACGGTTCGCTCCCCATGAACTCTATGGATCCTACCAACCTCCACTGGTATTTCTACTACTTTCTCATGACATACTATCACAGCCTTATGTTGGGACAACCAATCCATTCCCACAATCACATCAAAACTTCCATGACCCAAAGGTATTAAGTTAATGCTAAACAAGGAACTTTCTAGTTCTAGTTTGCAGTCACGGATAATCCTGTCTACTTCTACTTTCTTACCATCAGCTACCTCTATCACATAACTAGGATTCACAATACTAGGTTTCACATTAAGCAAGGGCCCAAATTTAGTAGATATGAAACTAAAATTGGCTCCAATATCAAATAATACGGTAACAAAGTGATCATTCAGAGAGAATGTACCTGTTACAACGTTAGGATCATGGACCGCCTCCATTGCATTCACATTCATGTTGAAAGCTCTTCCTCTAACTTGGTTTCCATTGCTCCGCTTGTTACGACTGCCCTCTAAAGCCAATTGATTTCCCGCTTTCCCAGGTACTCGATTCATCTTGGGACAGGTGTTACGGAAATGATCTGGGCTTCCACACTGCGTAGCACACTCTCGGATTATTACTCATTCTAACAGCATTCACCGGTGCCACTTGTCTACTTGGCACCTGATAGTCCTTAGCGAAATGACCCGGTCTCTGACTGTTAAAGCACAATCTGCACGATCCATTTTCTGGGTGATGAGTATAGGACTTGGAACACCTTGGATAATATCCAATAGTCTCGTTTCTAGGTGGGGCCGTTGCCACAAACCCTGTCCTCACCTTTTCCTTCTTGTTGTCTTTCTAAGCTCCTCCAGTTTTACTAGACTCCTCCACTCCCTTTCTCTTATCACTACCCTTTGTCAAGGTACCACAGCTAATTGCTTCGTTAGTAAGTATCCCAACTCTTAGTATTGCATTCTGAATAGTAGTTGGTTGGGTTGCTCGAAGCATTCCTCTAATCTCAGGAGCCAGTCCAGCTATGTACCTCTTAATACGAGATGACTCAGGAGTAACTAAGTGTGGGACCAACTTGACCAACTCATGAAACCTATCTGTGTAGGCAGCATGATTTGCCCCCACCATCTTGTGATTCCAAAACACATTCTCCAATTTCTCTATTTCATTACTTGGGCAGAATTCTTCAACCATCAATGCCTTAAAGTCGTTCCATGTCATGGCCATTGCAACCTCACGTCCTCTTGCTTGGACTTGAGTATTCCACCAAGTCAAAGCTTTGTTTAACAATGAACTAGCCGCATACCTTACCTTTTGATCCTCAACACAACCACTATTATCTATTACATTTTCCATCTTCTCGATCCAACGAGTGAGCACTATCGCACCTCCTTTCCCATCATACTCCTTGGTATTACAAGATTGGAATGCCTTAAAAGTGCATCCGTTGTTCCTACTATTTCCATTTCCACCACCACTATTTCCTCCATTACCGTTATTAGCATTGTTCACATTGTTAGTCACTTAAGTGACAATTTGAGGAAGAGTGGTTTGCAATTGCTGTGCGATAATAGCAGTAATGTCAGGGTTCTCGTTGTTGTTGTTATCGTTGTTGCCACTTTGACATGATGGAGCCATTTTCTATTAGATATAAAATTTATATACATTAGACCATATAATAAGAATCATGATCGAATCATACTTCTTAATAACCATATACGTACATGCAACGCATCAACAATAATCCATGTAATCATACTTGCAAGTCCACCTGTGTTGTGGCGCATGTATAATTATGTTGGCCACCATAATTATAGATGCCCCCTTTCACAGTTGTACTTCCTCCTATGAAGACACTTCATAATATAAACACACCATATAGCACCTTAAAAAAATGAAACCAACAAATAACACAAGGAATAATCCTAATAATCACTTTTATTATTAATACTCGGAATCTAAACATCGAAAATAACATTCCTATCATGGCTCCTAACGTCGAAAGAAAGAAAAATAAGCTAAAACATATCAATCACTTAGAACACCATTTGCAATTACGAGACGCGCGGTCATGATCAGCTTTATTTGTCTTTTTCCATCAACTTCCTTCAAGGTCATCTTCTCTTCGACTCTACACGGCCACATAGCAATAGGAATTCAGATGTTACGGTTACCCCGCCTGCATTTCTTAATCTTTTTACACCCAGTTGCGAAAGCAACTGAATTATGGTACTTTCTATGAATAGGGGGAGACATACTATAATAGACCACAAAACATAGACTATATCAGGATACGGATCTCAAAATAGAAAAGAAAAACTCAACTTATATATATTATATAGTATAATGTACTTTATGAAACTTAGGGAAATAAGCATAATAGGTATATACTTACACATAAGCCCTAAATGCATCTATATGAGGGACCCTTAAGCTATAGTCTAGGCTCAACCACCTAGTTCTCTATAACCATAGGCTCTGATACCAATCTGTCACACCCCGCCAAGGCGGAAACGCGAGGCGTAAACAAGAATGGATATCATCACAACACATGGTGTCTATATAGAGAATACTAAAATGAAAACTAAAGTAAAGCAAAGACACAAAGTGTCATAACAATACCCAAAACCTAATGGTGTCTTTATTAATGAGAAAGAGGTCTCGTCAATAAATGACATGCAGAACATAATCCAAACAATTCATGCTAACGCATTTATTCAAACAGAAAACATAAATAAACTCAAGAGCGAACTCCAATGTAATCCTAGCGGTCATTCTAGCCACTTCTCTTAGCTTTAATATCCTCATGAACCTCACCTGAAAATGATGCTTAAAAACGTCAACACAATGGTTGGTGAGAGTCATAGGTTTAAGACACACAAATCAATCCTTAAAAAAACAAAACAATTTGCTGCGATTAACATAACATATCATGGCAGAACAATTTAAGCTAGCTATCACATAGGCTATCATACAACTCACAATCAATCACAACGGGACGGAACGTGCCCACGATCCACATAACAAAGCCTGGGGTAATCCATTACCCTCCGATCGGAATCACACAGTATGGAGTATTATTTCAACCCTCCAGTTAGATTTGGAATGAGTAGAGTCACTACCCTCCAACCGGAATCACACAGAAATGGGATCTTATTTCAATCCTCCAATTAGATTTGGAATAGGTAGAAGCACTACCCTCTAACCGGAATCACACAGCAATCACAACAACATTAAGCATATCACCTATAATAACCACATAAACGTTCATGCCTCAAGTAAAACCACATAATCGCAGCGATTAAACACATCCAAAACATCTTTGCATCATTTCCATCCCAATGTAAAACATTAAAAGTGGGACTATGAAACTCACCTGATGCTTAGCTTCCCAAAAGAATCCAACAAAAGCTTCACAAACACTTCACGGATAATCTAAACAATTAAGCACACAATAAGCTACCATCAATTAGGCATTCAACCCAATATGATGTAACCTCAACTATGATGGATATCTAAGCTATCTACCATAATTCTATACTTGATTTAAACCTTTTCCAACTCCTACATATGCCATTTACACTTCACTGCTACACTTTATATTTTCTGGTTTTGAGCAGAATTTTATACTCACTTACGCGTCCTAAACGTACCACTTAAACACTTCCACAATTCAAACCAAAATTCACCATGCTACATATATGTCCTATGAACCTCTCATAGATCTCCCAAAGCCATTACCCTTTTACAAATACCCTTTAGAAATTCATTAATCCAAAGTGTCCAAAATTCGTCTAGAATTTGACCTCCTAAAAGTATGGCACTAGCTGACCATTTTAGACCTCCTTTCACACTTAGAAAAAAATTCAGGGGTCACACAAAATATATAAACTAACTTCCAAGTGATTTTTAGCCTCTAACTAGATGTCTAAGTATTTTTAGAAAAATCAAAACCAAAACTGAAATTCGTCACTGTTTTACACACTGATTTTGTAATGACCCTTTGACCCACTTCCCGTCTATAAAAACTCACGAGGACAACTTTTCTAGAAAATAGACTCTCTGAGGTTATCTCCAGTATGTTGTAAATTCTTTATTTGAATTTTTATGAATGAGGTATGCTCGTTACAAAACTGCCTAAAATTCTGCAGTGAATTAAACAACTAATTCGGGCAATCTAGACCCTAACGCAAGGTCAAATCTCGTAACCAATTAAACTAATGATCAAACAATCATTATAACATTATAAACTTCCAGAAAAATCAAAGCCCTAATTTATAAACCCTAATTTATAACCCTAATCCATCAAGCTTATATTACAAGAATTGAAAATTAAATAACTAGAATTAAACAAAGATTAGAAAATACCTTAACCAATAACCCTAAAATTTTCTCTTCTTCTTCTCTTGGAAAATTCGGCCGAACAAATGAGGGTCTAGGGATCCTTTGTTTTTTGTATTTATAAGCCTCCTAAGAGATCCTAGATAGAGCCTATTTAGAATTTGATTTCTAATACAACCCTTTTTTTTCTTTTTTTCTTTTATTCGGCCGGTTAGGCCTTTTATTTATTTATTTATTTATTTTTCTATTTATTAATTACATAATTACTTGTATTTCCTTAAATTTTCATAAAAACCTTAACTAGTTTGACTATACTTTTTTGCTTAAACGAAATTCACTAGACTTTTAAAAATAACGTTTTAACTTTTCATTTTCAACCTAACTTTCCAAAAATAGAACTTTTACATTTTTCTTAACATACCACTTAAAATCTAAACATATCTTAGATTACTAACACAAAAAGTACGTATACGTAAAAATACTTACACATTTAACACAGAAATGCTCACATCTCAATAATCATTTCCTTGTCACTCAAAAGTGAACGAAATGAACTCAACCAATCTCACCAGCATTCCAATCTCATTAAGATGATCACACTCAATAGATTGATTACCAATACCTCACATAACCTACATAAACACACAAAATCACACACACTATATATTGCAACAGGTACATAAGTCAATACTAACGGTTTGACTAACCTGCTCAAATCACGGTTGTCACAAGTTAACCCGTTGGGGATACTTCCTCTGATGGATTACTCTCTGATGGTATCCTTCAGCTTACTCAATGAGTTACAAAGCTGAAGCCATCAGTCCACTGATGAACATCCTTCAGTCCAGAGTCTCACTCCTAGAGGAGATCACTCACTGAAGTTCATCAGCGACTAGAATTCCCTTAACCACTATCTGAGTCAGGGTGTTCAGGGACCTTTGGGTGTACACTCCGTACCTCCACCCCAGATACCGATATGAACAGATCCCTACAATTGAACTAAATTTCCAACACTAAGTAAACACAAACCCATCACATTTATCAAGTATTTTCCAAATACCCAATTTTTGCATACAGAATCAATAAAAACATACTCAAATGTTAACCTAATTAAAAATTGTTTCAATCGAGTCATCTACAACTCATAAGGATCAAAACCCTCAAACAATTTAGGTTTTTACTCACTTTTGATTTTGATGAACCCTAGATCAATTTCTAGAGATTTTGAGCTTAAAAGCGTGAATTAGCCTAATTCCTTTGCAAGATATGATCTTTATGTTGTAGGGAACAAGTTTGTAGTTTACCTTAAGGCTTGATAAACACTGGTTCTCGAGATCTTGATGTTGACGCATTTTAAGGGTGGAGGGAAATTTTTTATAAAAGTTGTGTGTATGTATGTGTGTGTGTGGTACTGTGACGAGTGAGGGGATATTTGTTGAAGTTAGAACTTTGATTTTAACACAAATGCCCCTTAAACTCTATACTCCTTTCTATTTTTCTTAATAAGTTTACTAAGGCATAAGAAAGTTTCACTAATGGCACAAATAGTCCCTAAAGTTTATACTATAATGCTTAGCTACTTATTTTTGCAATTAAATCCCTAAAGGCATAAACACATAACACTTAAGGCACAAGTAAGTAAAACTTAATTAACTCCCCTTTAATTGTTAACCCGTTATTGTTTAAAACATTTTTCCTTTATCACAAACTGATTATATGAAGAAGATATTTGACAATTTCTCCCCCTCAAACAATGACCTGTTTTCTATTTAAAGAGCTATAGTCGTTGTTTGAGTGGTCAAATGTCTTAAAAAATCATTTTCTGATGAATTACAAAGATTAGTATTTTATTTTTTTTAAATCAACACCATGAAAAATAAGATTTATCTTATTTTGACACATAAGCGCGCTGACATGTACACTTATGGAATATATAAAGCGCGGGTTATGCTGCAAAGTAAGCACAAGCCTTGAATGCATATGAAGTAATTCATTCCCAAGAAAATAAATTCCCGTTATGAGGTCAAGTTTTCTTTTTGAAATACTTGCGTTTAAGATGATGACCGGGTTGCTATCTGAATAATAGCAAGCCATATGTCATGTTTTCTATTCGAACTTTATTTACAACTTTGTGCCATTGTTGAATGACATTTCTGAAGCCGTAAATATTATCAATGCTAGAAATCATGACATGAAAATATATTTTTGTCTTTTTCTAATTTTTTAATTTTGTATTTTGTTTTTATAAAATTTATAAGAAGTGAAAAATCTTTTTGTGTTTTTATGATTTTATATATACATATTATACAAAGGATATAAGAATAGGTACCACCACTATTCTTTGGCTTCATCTGCCAGTTCTTTCAGAGTCTCATGAGTAAAACTTCTCATTCTCAGCTTGTCGATAAGGAATTCAATTCTTTCTCGACATAGAGCCTTGGTGAAGATGTCCGCCAACTGATATTCTATTCTGACAAAGTAAAGCTCGACGACTCCATTCTCCACTTGCTCTTTGATGAAGTGATATCTGATATCGATATGCTTGGAGCGAGAATGTTGAACATTGTTGTAGCATAAGGCAATAGCGCTTTTATTATCACAGTACATTGGAATTTTGTTAAATGCAAGGCCATAGGAGGTGAGTTATGATCTCATCCAAAGGACTTAAGCACAACAGCCGGATAAGGCAATGTATTCAGCTTTTATACTGGATATTGCAGCGCTTTTCTGCCTTTTTGATGACCAGCTAACAAGTATGTCTTCTAACAATTGCATACTGCCAGATGTACTTCATCTGGTGTCTAGACAACCCGCGTGATCAGCGTCTGCAAAGGCTGTTAGTGCAATAGCAGAATCCTTCGAGTACCATAGTCCCCGATTAATGGTTCCTCTTAGATATCGAAAGGTTCTTTTTACAGCATGTAAGTGCTTTTCGGTAGGGCGAGCCTGATACTGGGCACACATGCAAACAGCATAAACAAGGTCTGGTCGACTGGATGTGAGATACATAAGGGTGCCAACCATGCCACAATAATGTGTTGGGTCAACGGCTTTCCCTTGTGGATCCTCATCCAGTTTGGATTTCTCCACCATTGAAGTATCCACGGGGTCACAAGATTCCATTCCATATTTTTTGAGAGATTCAAGAGCATATTTTGATTGGTTTAAAAAGATGCCTCGGGGACTTTGAGAAATTTGTAGTCCTAGAAAAAATGATATTTTGCCCATCATCGACATCTTAAATTTAGAACACATTATCTCAAAAAATTTATCACAGAGTTCAGTAGTAATATGATGACATCAAATAACGTCTATTTTATAGCATCATTTATCCCACGATATTAACCCATTTTGTATAGTTATTGCAAAGAATTGTTACTTAATCGTTTATATTTGAGAATTGCAGTAATTATGGAGTAATTGGTGAAAGATAGCAAAAGGCGCGCATTCTGGAGCTTAAATGAAGATATTTTGAAGATTACTGTCCTGAAGACCAATACGTCGTATCCATCAAGAAGATACGGCGTATCCGTGCCTGCACTCACTAAAGACCACAAAAGGAATGAAGCTCAATACGCCGTATTCAAGATATGGAATCAATATGATATTCTGGAAGATATCAAATGTGGTCCCTACTCCAAGAAATCTCTAATACGCCGTATCCAACTCATTGGATACGCCGTATTCAACCGACTTCCAGACCTTATAAATAGAAAACTCAAAAACAAGTTTTAGGTGTGTTAAATCATATTCTCGATACCTAAACCACAAAAGTTGATTTTCAGAGGAGAAAAAGAGCATAAGAGGTCGAGCAACGTAT
>BQNB010097221.1:4375-25439 GCA_026074375.1 Tanacetum coccineum | reverse complement strand
AATAACATATATTTCATGGATTTAAACTGAAATTTGAACCTTTCCATCACGAGATGCAAGAAATTTTAGTCGGTCAGGGATCAGAAGCATGAGCAGCTAGAGCAAGCAATGCTGACTGAAAGACGTAACGAAAACACCACTAGTAAACAGTTAAACATGTGATGAAAATTCCATAATGACATATATTTCATGGATTTCAACTGATTATTTAAAAATAACCTGTTTGAATAGCGACCGTGCCTTGTTGTATGTAGTTGTACCAAACTGTTATTCCTTGATGTGGTCCTCGTAGCTCGTTGCGCATGCTCATAACGACTACCTAAAATGTTTGGCATACTACGTTAATGCACATAAAGGATTTGTGAAAAGTTAATTATTAGTAGAACACGTGCATGAAATTAAAGGAATAGTATTATGCCTAGCAAATAACCACACAACAACGAAAATGGATATATAAAACACATACTATTAAGAATAACGTAGCCTTCAACAAAAATAATACTTAATCAAAAGATAATAAAGCTGAATAGAATAAATCAAATCTGTTAATAATTGCAACATAACCTGAAATACACATCATCAGATGATGACAAGAATAACGCACCATCATCTGATGCACTATGATCAAATATCTAGGTTTACCCAACTGATTCTTTTACACACCCTCATCCATTACGTTACAATTGAAACCATGTGTGAACATCCAACAATTTTATAAAAAAGCAAGTATATGCTCACCGGGAACAAATATGACATGTGATCTTAATTTTTAATGCAATCACATAACCACTCGTAACTCTTTTTCATCGCCGTTCCGAATGAATGAATTCTTGATTAACTTAAAATTTATAACTAAGGAATGGATATGTATAAATCAATGTTTTAAAACCCGGGTCGACCCGGCCGGTTCAACCGGTTGACCCGGGAACCGGTTAGGAGACCGGGCCGGATGTTGCTGGGTTTTTGCTTCTTTGAGAACCGGATTGAACCGACGGGTTTTTATTGACCCGGGTCGACCCAGTTTAATAAACCCGGTCGGGTCATGAATTTTGTCATTTTTTTCTTGCTTTAAACAAGGGGTTCTCGTCATGGGCTCATGGCAACTTGACTCAACATGGTCTTTGGGTCTTGCAAGATGATCATCTATATACTTTGGCATCTAAATGACAAGTCTTACTTTTTGTATTATGTAATTATTCAAACATACTGAAGTATTGAAATATTTTTTCTGTGGTGCATTTTGACTACATATTAATTGACGTTTTATGGTTTGTGTTAAATCAAAAGTATTTGTACATGTTGCACGCATTGAATCAAAAGTAGGTGTATTTGTTTTTAACCATATATGCTTGGTTTAGGAGCTTAAAATCACAGATAGTCTTTTTTCATAACTTATTAGCCTTAATGCAGATCAAGTTAGCTTATTAAGGATTAAATTGTAAGTGAATAACACACTATTGTTAGCGCACATAAGATAATATAGTGTAGTATAGTTTTATAAGAGTCTTGAGTTTTTATCGAGTGATTTGAGCTTAACACGACAAGTTTGAAGTGAGCATTCATTAGATTTGAGCTTAACCCGACAAGTTTGAAGTGAGTATAGTACAATATGAGTTTAAGCGCATAAGCACTCAAATCATTTTCTACTGAACATCTTATAAGCAAGTACTATTACTGAATACATGTGTGAATAGAGCTGCAAAGTGAGTTAAAACTTTTATCAGGATATGTAGCCTCAAGCTTGTTTAAGGAGAGCTTCTTTTATTTAAAAGTAACAAAACCTTATTGTCATTTCATTTTGCCTAAAGTCAAAATATGCGATTCTAGCATAAAAAGTATGAAATCGGACAAGCACCTATGGAAGATGTTTTGGAAAATATACATATGTATAGAACCGGTTTAACCCGGCGGTTGAACCGGCAACCCGGTGAACCGGTAACTCGACCGGGTCAATAAAAAAACCGGGTTTTAAAACATTGGTTAAGATTACTCAATCGGTAGTGTTTGTTGTTCGATAAGGGTTTTAGTCGTTCGTTTATGTTTGAATGTTGATTATATTCAATTTGTTAATTAAATAGATGATCAAGTGTAAAAATATATAGACTAGAGCAGACTTCGGGCTTGTTTCTTTTTTTATATGAATTAAGTGGTTTTTGTTAGAACCTCTTATTTAGCCTCTTAATGGGTGGAGGGAGGTTTTGGTGTGTGTATGAAATAAGATGAAATAAGATGAACTAAGGCGTCTGAGCCCACCACTCACCTAATAAGAGTGATTAGTGGAGAAAAAAAACACCCCCTTCCTTTTGTAGTTCATCGTCTACACGACATTGATTATGTTCGTTTATTTATAAGTTATGTTTGTTTGTCTTCTTTGTGCATTCAATGGAATACATTTAAACGAACGCAAATCTATGTGAGAGCAATCATTTAGTTGTTGTCCTAAACTATTGGGCTGCCAACAATTGCATTAGCTTTCGCTTCAATGATGCACGAAAGTGTTCATTCTGCGAACAATATTCGTGCTCTATTTCCTAACGGTCACATGAGAAATTGTGAGTAGCAATTTTACTTATATGTTAAAATTTAAATTTATTAGCATCGGCACAGTGGTTTCGTGGGAACACGCGGGTAACCAAAACCTCATTGAATACATACATTATGCATGCATACAGTGACGGAACTTGAACGTTTTTGTTGGGGGGGGGGGGGGGGGTATCTTTTCTACACAACGGAACCCTCACCAAAATCAAAACCCTTTATACAGTGACGGAACTTGAACGTTTTTGTTGGGGGGCCAACTTTCTTCCAACGGAAAAGTAATTGTTCTATCGTAACATGAATGTAATTGCTTGAAGCATTACGTAACTCTTCCTAAAGCATTCGCTTTAATTTTATTATTATTATACCTCCAAAATACATGTTATAAAATAACAATAGAGAAAATATTGTTATACTATTCAGAAAACTTGGAATTCTCACGGTTTAACAATTAAATTCTTTTGATATTCAAAGTGTTCCTAAACTATTGGGCTGCCAACAATCACATTAGCTTTCGCTTCTATGATGCACGAAAGTGTTCATTCTGCGAACAATATTCGTGCTCTATTTCCTAATGGTCACATGAGAAATTGTGAGTAGCAGTTTTACTTATATGTTAAAATTTAAATTTATTAGCATCGGCACAGTGGTTTCGCGAGAACACGCGGGTAACCAAAACCTCATTGAATAGATACACTATGCATGCATACTACACATAGATAAATTACTTGCATAGACATACGCATCTTTATCTACAAAATTTAACCACCGCATGTTCCTTTTGTAGATCAACTCATAGTTTAATCTTATGCTGGAATATTAATGGTTGGGTTATTATGTCACTTTTTAAGTTCGACAATTATAGCATTTTATAGAATTCTTTAGATGTAAAGGACACTAATATAAAACGTATGTAAGTATATCAACTTTTAAAATAAAAATTAAAATACACAACACATAAAAAAATGTTAATGTTGCAATGAAAACACGAATGAACAAAACAAATTACAAATCAATACTGAAAAATACACACGTACAAACATCATGCGTGCACGGGTATTATAACTAGTAATTAAGATCTACGGTAATTGTTTTATTTTTTTTAAACGACAATTTTTTGCACACTTATACCATCTATCTCACATATTCACGCCATCTCACAAATGTCTCCAATGAGAATTGAACAAGCTCTTGCAATGCTACTAAGAATGTCATGTATGATATCTTGATTAATGTTATTTCAGTTGTTTTAACTTAGACATTCATTACAAGAAAAATCAAATATGTTATCGTACATGAAATGTTACATTTTTTATCGACTTTGTTTATAAGTTCACGTCTAAGAAGTTACCCTGATGCCGACTTTGGAACACTGTTTTCAAACATCACCCGCCTCAATCTTTTATATGGTGCAACGTATATCATGTACATATATTGTGTAATGTGTTGTGGCAAAGATGATCATGAAGTCCAAATAATTTGATCGAATTTGTACCTACTTAGCAATAAACGTTACGACATCTTCTTGGGTCAACGGACTATTTGGAGATAGGACAACAAACGCAATTGGGACCTCACCACCTTCAACATATATATACGTAGCATATATATGTAATAGATGGTAAAAATGAGTACCAAGTTATTTCATGATCTACTGAGTACAGGTTCGATTCCAGATACTGTCAAAGTGTTTTTTTTAAAGGACCAACTAATTACAACAAAAAAGAGAAAAGGATCAGACATGTGTCCTTTTGATACAGAACTCAAACCATACAAACTAACAAAGAAATACTCTATCAAAAATCCATACTATATCTCTAACAACAAATGCATCTTCCTCGGATGACTCTGTAAAATCTATCTCTGATAATACCCAAAGACCAGAGATAATATGAGATATCACATCTAATCAAGTTCACCTTAATTCACCAAAATAACCGTATCCTCATAACTACATTTCCACTCTCATGACATAACATAAACCATTCATCCATCATCCACAATGGCAAATGCTGTCAAGAGAAGGCATCATTATGAAAGATATAGGACTCTTTCACACTACATGAGGGGGTCTTCCTATCTAGCTACATTTCCTACACATTTGCAAACAAAAACCAAATAGCAGCTGCAACCTCACTATTTGATTTAATGGTTATTACACAAAAATGTTACTAAAGTTTGCCAAAATGTTCACCTAAGTTACTAAAGTTTTTTTCGATACAAAGAGGTTACTCTAGTATACGGGTTTAATATTTGGGTTGCTGAACTTTTAAAAAAAGTTAACATGCGGTTACTCCTAGGGTGGGCAACCGGTTGCTCAGGTGAAACGAGGGTATTTTCGTCTTTATAGGTGTGCACATGAGTCATTTTACACTTTAACTTCATCTTCTTTCTTTTACATCATCATCCACTACCATTTTCTATAAAAATTAACCACCACCATCATCTTAGAAAACAATTCAAATTAGTATAAAAAATCCTATATGATATGAATCTTTTTTTCTTCTTTTATTACTCATTCTATATTATTACAGAAAACACATTGACAAAGCATTATTGTTAAACAAAATTTAATAAATTGCAAATCTGGGTTGTTTTTAGTGCCTTTATCACCATTGCAAATCGGGTTTGTGTTCTCTCTTCAACAATTTTTTTCCCTTGGTGCCTTTATCACCGTTGCAGTATTCTTCTAAAGACAAAAGATTAACAATTAAATCACGGGTTCAAAAACAAGTATTTGTATTCACGATCTTGAGTCGATTTCCATTCAAAATTGGCTAATTAATTCAAGTCTCTTGATTGTTCAATTACTAGAACTGCAATGGAAAGTAGAGGACTGATGTAAACTAAAAAACAAGATAACAAATTGGATCTGTTGATTCTACGAATACCAGAAACAATTCTTCCAACAATCATTGATTCGATTGAATACCGATTATTAGGGTTAAATTTCTTGGCAAACAGCGGCCAATGGTTTATTTTTATTAAAACTGATAACTGTCTGGCTAGGGTTACAACAGATTGTTAAAATAGGCTCACAAAACTGAAACGGGCCTAAAAAGACAGATGGGCCGTGAGCTAGAACAAAAACAATTCCAACAAAAAATCAAAAAAACAAAAAAATGTAAATAACTCATAGTAAACGAGGGTTTTGGGCCTCGATAAATACATAACCAATTAAAAATGGTTACTTCTGCATCCGCCTCGTTTTTCCCTTCGATTTGAGTGGTCACGGGCCTGAAACGGACTCACGGATCAAAAGTTATGGCTGTTTTACTAAAGCCCTTTTCTTCACACGATCTTGGGCTTCTAAAAACAAGTCAGCCTGTTCTTCAATACTTGGGCCTCTATCATTCCCCCATGGGTAGAAAAATTCTTCCTTGAATTCATAGCAAGGTCATCATCAAAAGAGTCGCCATGATAAGGGATCAAGTGCTTCACATTAAAAACATCATAACACCTAATATGGCTTGGCAATTTCAGACGGTAAGCATTAGAATTAATCTTCTCCACAATCTCCAGCGGGCCAATCTTCTTAGCAGACAACTTGTTATACTCTCCAACAGGAAAACGATCCTTAGTCAAAACAGCCCATACAAAGTCACCCTCTTCAAAATCAACATGTCTCCGCTTGTGATCCGCATCTTGTTTGTACTTGGAATTGGCACGAACCAAATTTTCATGAACAACTTTGTGAACATCATGTAACCCTGCAACAAAATCCTGCACTTTCTTGGGAACAGAACTAGAAACACGAGGAGTCATTAAATCCAGAGGACCACGTGGTTGAGCAGAATAAACCACCTGGAATGGACTAAACCCAGTGCTTCGATTAACAGCATGATTATGAGCAAACTCAGCTTGACACAACTTTTGATCCCATGCCTTCACATGATCACCCACCAAACACCTTAACAGATTACCAAGGGACATGTTAACAACTTTAGTTTGCCCATCAGTTTGAGGATGATAAGCACTACTAAAATTGAGTTGAGTATTCACCATCTTCCATAAACTACGCCAAAAATGACTCAAAAACCCAGTGTCCCGATCAGAAACAATAGGGAAGGTAATCCATGTAAACGGTATACATCCCTAAAGAACAGCTGGGCCATATTAACTGCATCTGTTGTCTTCTTGCAAGGGATAAAGTGCACCATTTTAAAGAAACGATCAACAACAACGAATATTGAATCATTACCCCTTTGAGTACGAGGTAGCCCCAACACAAAATACATGCTAATATCAACTCATGGTTGCAAAGGAATAGTGTAACACCCCCATTTTTAAAATATAGCAGCGGAAGCTAATCTGGGGTATTACTTCATAGTACAATAGTCACAATCATAGAAAACGACTCAAAAGAGACGTTTTTAAAAGATATGTTATCATTCATTAAAATCAGAGTTTTACAAAGGCAGGTCCCAAAATCTAGAAACATAAAATATGAATGATAACAAGTTTTAGCCATCTTCAAGTCCATGCCACTCCATGCCATAAATTGCTCAATTACCTGGGATAAACATGCATAAAAAGGGTCAACACAAAGGTTGAGTGAAATTCATAGGTTTGAAATGTAATAGTTGAATACAAGTTATCATAATGTAAATATTGCATGACACTGCTTAGAAATAAATAATTCATATAAAAATCCCCCATCATAGTAAGTTGTACAAGGGAGTTGCAATCTCCATATGTACCAAAACAAAAAGTGCAATGGGGTGTTGGCACCACACTAAGCCATTCACTAAAACTGAACTGAACAAAGTACCTAAGATGCATCCATATGCTCCCTACAAATCAAATCATATATGGCCCAAGTGCATAATAAAGAAACAAATTGAAAAGGAGCGTTGGTCTGGTACAACTCGCCACATATAGTGTCACGCCATTGGTGCCTCAATGACGCGGCCATTTTACCTCCATGGCTAGTTAGCTCGGGCATCGGAACAAAACAAAGGTTTCATATAGCATATCGAAATTAAACATATTATGTCCAAATAAGATCATGTCTAAACAAAACGGATAAATTCACATCATGGCAATGCCAAATGAAGCATATATCAAACGAATTCAAAGGGCATAAACGTAGTTATCAATATAAGGTCGTGCAACCAAAATAACTGAATTATAGGATGAGAAACATAAATACGGGAATTTCTGCGGACATATTAGATACGAAGCTAAAGTCTTGAGGAAATTCATTAAATAAGGATAGAATATCTGTACCTTAAAAGAAATTCAACGCTTACTTGACAAATCAAATCGACTTACTCCCGCTTCAGATTATCTACATAATTTCGGATACCAATTATTAACTAGTGATAGACCGTACTATTTCATTTGATCATTCGATTTATAACGACTTATTATATATACTTATTAGTTGTAGTTTCGTATTCAATGTGGTACTGTAATTATTTAATCATGTTCAAACATTACAACTTATTAAATATGTATATTTGGGATCATGGGCAATTCAATTTTTAATGACAAGCGTGATTCTATCTTACATATCGAAATGATTATGTCTCACACTTATACATAACCTTGTAAAGTATGATCAGTAGAGTGAACTAATGCTAATCATTTGTTTAATGCATTTAGATATGTAGTCATTATTTATAACCTTACTTTGCAACATAATGTTTGAGTTTATCTACAGGGTTCATACCATAAATACCAAATGCACAAAATCAGATGTTGCATGTTATTATATAGATAAGATTACTAATGCATTTGTTTTAAACTAAATGGACTCCATTCATATTATCAAAACATACTTGGCTACATAGGCATAAACGTAATTTTCATGACAAGTCTATTAATTTACGTCTAATTATGTATAACCATATCCATGCATTTCTTGAGCTATAACACATTTGTTTAGTACAACTTCCATGAACCATATTAAGTATTTCTTAATTCTAGTTTAGCCATTAAACACACTAAATCATGCATACTAATGTTACCTTATAAGTTTAAGTTTCATGAACCATTACATGTTTTAACTAGATCAGATTCATCTTGATGTGATTTAGTTTAAGAGTTATCAACAGATTCTAATGTACTACATACCATGTTGATATAATAGGCTTCTTAAGGTAATATTTATTTATATGAAGGGTGTATTATTTGTAGTTCAAGATATACCTCCGAACCGGATGACAGATCAAAACCGACACCGAACACGAACACGTAGACCGGTTCGAATATAAACATAAGAATTCAACCAGTAGACGATCGAAACTCTAAGCCCCAACGTGTATTCGAACAGCTAACACGTTACACGCACGTAACTAATACGCAGCTATCAAACCAAACCTTATTCCCCACCCGAACTGAAAAGAACTTTCGAACCGCAACACGAACACAAACCCGGAACACAAAGAAAGACAACGGGAACCCAAGCTAATTTGATTTTGCTACTCTCCAACCCACGTTTACTTGGACACAAAATTTTGGTGTTTGGAACTAGTTTAGGGTTTTGCTGAGATTTTGAAAGAAATGCTTATACAGAGGATGCAGTTATAGGATAGTATGTTAAAACAAACTGTTCCGGACTAAACCGAGATTTTTGAGGTGATAAATATGATCGAGAGTATTTCTCTTAACCAGTACCCAAATCCCACGTTTTTTTTAATAACAAACTTGTAATCATAATTTCATATTTTTATTACCATAATAATAGTCTTGTTATTTACACGTTTAGATGATAGGGAATTGATGAGAACAATTTATTTTTATTTCATTTACTTTTACACATAGTTGTGGTATATGATTATTATTATTATTATTATTATTGTATCTTATAGTTTTAAATTTAGGGTGTTATAATTCTTCCCCTCTAAAAAAAATTTCGGCCGCGAAATTAATGTCGAATCTTAAACGGAAACGTACCAAATCGTTTTTCCCCGCTGCTCGTACTACCTTTCTTACAATCTTTAGCCAAATGCCCAACTTCTCCACATTCAAAGCAAGCATCGGTAGCCCTGTGACACGCTTTTCCTGGATGAAACTTCACATACGGTTACATGGGGAAGTATGAGTTATATTAATTCGAGTATCACCCTCTGGCTTGTATGATCCCCATAAGAACGACTATATTGTTGGCCGAATATGTTGATCTTGGTCACACACGCTTCTGACTACCATTTCCGTGTCTGTCACTGCTAATGTCTATTACCAACGCATCTGTCAGTTGCGATATTTTGTCCTTGTTTGCATGGTCTTGCCACGGTTGCCATATCTGTCAATATCCCTTCGATCATCAGCCCTCGGGATTAGACCCTATGGATGGTGTTTCGATGGGGGGGGTCGTATACGATGGCCGTCTCTGTCCCTCTTGTTGTCTCCTTCATTCTTTGGCCTATCACGGGAGATTTCAAATTTCTTGCAACGTTAGCAACCTGTGCTACATCAGTAAACTCGGTGTTCAAAATCCTGTCAAGTACAAAGTCATTCAGCCCCCATTTGAAGTGTTTAGCTGTTCTTCTGGGTGCCCACCTTTAGCTCCCATCGTAAACTCGACCAATCTAGAAATCTTTTTTCATAAAATCAGTACTAGTTTATTAGGTAATTGACGTAATCTATTGTACTCTCGTTACACCTTTCTTTCTCCGAGTATGGGAATATACTGCAAAAAAGAAGTGTCACAGGAAATCATTCCATGAAACGTTGGCCATCTTATTATATGCGTAACCTCATTTGGATTGTTATATCCCTCCACCAAATTATTGGGCATTCACACTCTTAACTTATTTGTCACCAACCTTGGATTGAACTGATAGTGCATCCTCAAACACCTCGAAGATCTTCTCGATATGTGCTATCCAGTTTTCTGCCTCAACCGGAATGGATGCCGAACTGAAAGTTTAAGGTTTCTCTTTCCGGAACCTCTTCAACCAAACATGGATATCAGTGGGTTGTGTATCCCATCATTCCCGAACCCCCGGTTTCATACTCGCCTTTCATTTCTTCGTTGGACCGTTATCCCATTACTCTTATTTTGGCGAATCTAGTCGATTATTACGAGCAGTAAGAGCTTGGGTAACAAGTCTGCAATGCCCTGTGCTACTCTGAGCAGTAGCAGTTAAAAATGCAGGATTTTGCTTCGTTTGGTTCACACGATTGCATCGACGAGGGAGGCATCTATCCGATTAAGTACGACAACAAAGAAAAATTTAGAGGTTAAGACCATAATTTCAAAGAGAGCGCTAAATGAAAAATGTAACCTAAATGTTACCCATTCTACAGGTGATTAATCATAAGTTCTACAGGCAGAAACCTGCAGCTTACCCAAAGAGATATTGGGAGATATTACCCAAAGAGATATTGGGAGATACTACCCAAAGAGATATTTCCATGTACTTAGGCAATAATATATCAGGATAGCATATAGTTTAGAAAACACTTGTATTCATGGTTTATAGCAGGTATTACAGGTTTATAAAGTATTTAAAAGATTGAAATGTGAGGTTATGAACTCATTAAGTCTTTGAAAAGTAATCACATTGTGATAAGATAAACGAGTATGTAAAAGAGTTTGTAACAAGCATGTATCCCCCTCGTGGGTTTATAAAACATGTAAATAAGTAAAGGCGAGGTTATGAACTTCACCTGATAGGTAGTTGTAATAAATATTCCAAAATGAAAGCTGATGACCTTATCACAATCTTAACAGGGAAGATTGATATAGCAAAATGATAGTAAACAGCCACGTCACGCAACCTGAGTAAATATGTCAAGTCTTAGGAAGATTGTACTCTAGAACTTTAGTTCTAAGAGTTTAATATTGTTATGAGTTTGATTGGAGATTTTGGAATTATTGTATCACCGTTCGGGCCATCATATTTCAAAAGTCATTCAGTAAACGTTTGAGGAGCTAGAGCACTTTAAATCGTAAACCGAACAACTCAGTCAGAACGTAATACCAAGATGAAACCCTTTAATATGAAGCTCCCTAGTATTGTGATAAGATATAGATTCAGGACAGGATTTTTAAAAAGCACATTGATGATGAATTATATAATAGTTATAACATAATCGGTTTTAAGCGTTTTGTTCCATAACGGGAAATGATAAGCACGTCAAGCGTTAATTAAAGTTATTTCATATAAGGTTTTGAACACATTTCTACACTTTTTCAAAATGTTATATTTTAGACCATTAAGAATAAAAAATGGCAAGATATACCCTTAGAGTTTTCACTTTTACAAGTTTGGTCCTTCTAGTTTAAAAGATGTACAAAGTAAACCTTGTACTTTGAAAAGTGACATAATAGACCCCTATAGTTATAACTTTGATAAAATGACATGTTCAGCCCTTTTAGTTATAAGTTTCAGAAAGTTACGATATATATACCCCTTGCATGAAAATGATTTACAAAACAAGTCCAAAATTCATAATAATGATATTTTTCAACGTGAAAAGTAATTTGCAAGTTATAGTTTATTAATATAAGCTAAAATATGATGTTTTAACGTAACAAAAGTTTAAAATCACGACTCGTTAATCTAGAAATCAAAACGGGTCGAATTAGGGTTTTAAAACGAAAACGCATAGGTTTTTAATTCAAATTTTATCAAGACTTTATAAAGTGATTATAATATCATTAGTTAAGCTTATTAGAATAGCTTATAACTCCAGTTTACCATTTTAGCTTATAGATTTAATGAAAACGCGAAATTAGGGTTTATAAGGTACTGTTTATATCAAAACTCAAGAACGAGTGATTGTTAAGTTAAAAGCTTGTAACAAGAGTATATTTATAATCATATGAACATTATAAGAGTTATAGAACAGTAGGATAGTTTATGGAACCTGGTTTCGAGCTAAATGATTGAAAATGGGTTGAAATGGGGACTTTTCTCTTCGTACGCCTAGGATCACGACCTCGGGGCTTCAAGACTTGAACTTTTGGTTTCTATTCTACTCATGGGATTCTCAGAACTCTTCTTGATCAGAACTTAGCTTTCATTGATGGTTTAGAAAGAAGATGTGAAGGTGTGAGTTGAGAATGTGTGTATGTATGGCTATTTATTGGGTGAAACCCCCTTGGAGGCCAAGAAACTTTGTGACTAAGTTAAGGATAGGTGGGAGGGTGATTAGGATCATCTAGGAGTGACTTGGATGAGCTAACAAGTAAGTATGGTGAGCTATGATAGCTAGAATGCATGGTGGAAACACCTTGTGGTGTCGCGGCTCATATGGTGCAAAAGAGAAAGATGTGGCTAATTTTAAGACCAAGAGATGGAATTGTAGTGCTTGTAAGCATCTTGTGGGTGAAGGAGGTGAGTCATTGTGGTGCTTGTATGCATGGTTAGTGTTTAAAATGGGTGAGAATAGGTAAATGGGTCGCAATTTGGAATTAGGGTTCGATTAGGGTTTCTTTGATTCAATTCGTGTACATTGTTGTAAAAATGGTGAAATGATGATGGAATGTGGTTTGTAAAGTTGTAAATTATGTATTTACAACTTATTTGAGTAATGGTTTGGGTTTACAATGGATAAAAACCAAGAAACGGGTCACGGGTTGGAAACTAGCTTGGTTTTAGGGTTTCTTGGTTTGGATTAGGGTTTTGAGTTTAAAAATGTATTCAAGTGATTGAAATGGAGGGAAATGTTGTTTAAAGGTTGAGCATTGCTTGCTTGTACATTGTACTTAATAGTTTGTACAAGATTCGTTAGGAAAACGGAGGTAAAACGGCTATTTTGGATGTCATGCTTAATGACTTATACATTGTGCTTTTAAGGACTTGTACTTTGACTTGGATGGAGTTTATATTTCAATTGAGATGTTATATTACTTGTACATATGCTTTAGTAGCTTGTGCATTCACTTTAGATATTAACCTTACATGGAATTAGGGTTTTAGAGGTATACGATAACGGTTTAAAGCCTGTCTTGATATAACGTTGCAAATGGTACATTATATGAGTAATGTACTTTGTAAAAATGATATTAAGATATTGACTTGACATATTATGATGTTTGCTTGACATATATGATTGTCATAGGTTGATTGCGTGAGCTTGTTAACTTTAGTTATGCAAGTTACGTTGTATAATAAGAGATTAAAGCAAAAATTTCCCCGTGAAAAAGTGATATATTATATAACAGAGAGATATTACATTGGTGAAAATTCAGGGTTGTTATAAATAGGCAAAGGCATATCGAGACCTGCATTTATAGCCGTGCCCTTTAAGATCTGGCACACACGACACCTCTTGACATAACGATCCACCTCTTTCCTCATAGTGGGCCAAAAATAAGAAGCTTGCACCAATTGCAAAGTGCGATCACGGCCAACATGCCCCTCACCATGTAATTCCTTAATAATTTGCAAGCGAAGACTTGAATCAGGAATACATAGTTGATTTCCTTTGAAAAGGAACCCATCATGCTAAAAGAAATCTGGTTTCTCCCCAGCGTGCACACCCTGCAAAACAACTGAAAAATATGGGTCCACAGTCATCATGCCACGAATGACATCGAGTCCTGGAACATCAACCTGCATTGTTACAAGCAAACCACTCCTCCTGCTTAAGGCATCAACAGCTCAATTGGAAACACCAGTTTTGTGTTTCACCATAAAAGTAAACTTCTCAAGAAATGCCAACCAATGCCCATGCTTATGGGATACCTTATCTAGAGTGCGAATATGCAGGAATCATGATCAGTGAACAAAACAAACTCCTTATGAAACAAGTAATGGTGCCAATGCTTCACAGCTTGGACCACCGCATAAAACTCCAAGTCATAAGTAGTGTACCTAGACTCCGGCCCTATCAACTTCTTAATAAGATGCCCACCTTGACTAAGAACCCCACCAATAGCAACCTTTGAGGCATCATTATGAAGCTCAAAAACCTTAGAAAAGTCAGGCAATATCAAGATTGGTGCTATAGTAAGCTTTTCTTTGACAACTTGTGTTAATACAAATAAACCGGTTTTAAACAAAACAATCAACTTAGACTAAGGTTTTATTAATGACAAAACATAACAAACCATTTTTCTCAAACCTCTTATTATCTCAAAACAGGATTTCTTTACTATCTCCCAACTTTGTAGAAAAGCACATGCAACTTGAAAAAGTGTACAAATCTTTTTAACCCCTAACTTAACACAAAATCATCTTACACTTATTAATTTAATTACTTCATTTAGCATATAATCAAATGCAGCAAATCCAAGGAAAATCTCAAAAGATTACACAAGATATCTCAAGATTTTGCAAATCAAAATTTGGATTTTGTTAATGTATTCCGGTGCCCTTAGTTTTCCAAGCCGGTGCCCTTTGTCAATAGCACCGGCAGAACCGGCACACAGTAAACTTTTTGGCTATAAATACCAAGCCATTTCTCATGTTTTAACACACCTTTTCTGATCTAATCTTTTGATAAACTAAAAGGCATCACCAACCACTCATACAACCCTTCACGAGTCTTGAAATCAGTCTTCCATTCATCACCAAGTCTAAGACGAATCTGGTAATACCCACTCTTCAAATCCAGCTTCATAAAAATAGTAGCACCACTAATCTGGTCAAGCAAATCATCAAGGCGAGGAATAGGAAACCTGTACCTCATAGTAATCTTTTTGATGGCTCGACTATCAGCACACATACGCCATGTACCATCCTTCTTGGGAGTCAATAGGGCAGGAACAACACACGGGCTCATGCTCTCACAAACGTGACCCTTAGAAACCAACTCCTCAACCTGCCTACGCAGCTCCTCATGCTCTTCCGAGCTCATCCTGTAATGTGGCCTGTTAGGCAATTGTGACCTAGGCTCTAAATCCAACGATGCTTGAGCCAATCATCTCCATCATCTTTGGGTGTTAAGCAAGAGCGCATTACCACTAAATTCACCCCCATATCTCCAGACACATACTCCTCCTCATACTCGGGTTCTTCATCATAAACTGGGGCTTCTTTATACTCTTTATAAGCCGCATCATCATCTCCCTCCGGATCAACAAATAAGTGTCTCTTATCAGCCTTCTTACATTCTTACTGTCGGTGACTAGGTTCACCATAGTTAAAGCACTTCAACCCACTACTACCGCTTGCTCTAGAAACTGATCCAGTATTTCCACCACCTGCTTTAGCCTGACTGGGAGCAAAACGAGATGCCACGTTAACCAAACCAGAAGCACCTATTATGGCAGGAGGGGACGAGCTTCCCACTTGACGGTTCTGCTTCTCAAAAGCTAATGCACGCTGATATGCATCAGAAAGTGTCATTGGATCAAACATGTTAACAGAATCCATGATCTGGACTCTTAAACCACCAATGTATCGGGAGACAAGCTAATCTTTTGTCTCTTGAATTTCATTCTTTGCAATTAACTGGTAAAATTCGGTTGTATAATCTTCAACAGATTTGGACCCTTGTTTCAGATTCTATAACCGCTAGTACATCTATCGTTGGTAATTATGAGGAATAAAATTAGCCCTCGTGCACTTCTTCATCTTTTGCCAACTCATGTGTAACACCCCTCGAAATCAGGTCGCAGCGGAATAGTAACATTGGGGTGCTACTTCAGGGCACAAAACACAAGTCACGGAAAACGACCTCAAAAGAGACGTTTAGGGACTTCTTTGAACTCGGGTCCCCTTCAATCCGTTACAAGCAATTTAATGAACCCTATAGTAAAGACTCTAAGTATCACCAACAAATCATTAGATATTGACTCTCATTCTAGATTCCCAACACATGTTATCCTCCCTTTGATTTCGCCTTGGTCGTCTTCCTGACTGTTAATCAGAAGATGATTCGTCATCCTCCCCAAATGGGTTTTCTGACGGTTCGTCATCAGTACCAGACAGTTACTAGATTACCATGCCCTAATTCATCAACTGATCCATTGGGTCAGACAATGCTCAACTTATTGATCAAATCGTCCTCCATTACTATTCCATAACATGTCTTCCGTTTATTGTTTCATGTATCTCATAAAGAGTCATGTTTTTCCTTGGAGGCATCTTAATTAGGAACTTCGGCTCTTGATACCAACTGATGTAGACTAAAAAACAAGATAACAAATTGGATATGTTGATTCTACGAATACCAGAAATAATTCTTCCAATAATATTTGATTCGATTGAATACCGATTATTAGGGTTAAATTTCTTGGCAAACATCGGCCAATGGTTTATTTTTATTAAAACTGATAACTGTCTAGCTAGGGTTACAACAGATTGTTTAAATAGTCTCACAAAACTAAAATGGGCCTAAAAATACAGATGAGCCATTAGCTAGAACAAAAAAAAGTCCAACAAAAAATAAAAAAACAGAAAAATATAAATAACTCATAGTAAATAAGGGTTTTGGGGTTTGAAAAATCCATAACCAGCTAAAAAAGGTGGGTTCTGCTATAACCCACCATTTTTATCATATGGACCCGCGAAAGATAATCTGAGGGTATTATTATCTTAGTAACTAACGACATAATCATAGAGGAAAACGACTTGAAAGAGACAGTTTTTAGAAAAGATAAGTTATCATTCATTATTCATCAGAGTTTTTACAAACCAAAGGTCCCAAAAATCTACATTGAAAACATAAAGTTTGATTGATAACAGTTTAGCAATCTTTAAGTCCGTTGTCCACTCCATGCCATATGATGTTTAGTTTCCTGAATATAAACATGCTAAAAATGTCACACAAAGGTTGACGTGAAATTTCATAGGTTTATAGAAACAGTGTTGAATACACAATGCTCAATAGTGGGTTACGTTGTTATACACCCATAGTTTGTAATAGTTGCAGCACATACAATTATCATGAAAGATAGTATTATTGCCCTAAGCTCATGACACCGAAGCCTTAGGTTAATCAATAACCACAAATAATTGCCCCAACGGGCGTCTTTACCAAACACCCGGAAAGTTATTCAAATGTGTGCTATTGGTTATCGACAGTATAGGTACACCAACGGGGAGTCGAGTTCCAAATAGATTTATTCACAGCATTCGCTTTACCACCGACGTAGTAATTAACGGTTCATGTTAGTGGGGGACTTAAATCGGCAAATTAGGGACTTAGGCATAATGTATCAGGGTTAGCTTACAGAGAAATACTTGCATTCATGGTTTTGCATGTATCTCCTCGTGGGTTTGGTGAAAATATTTAAAAAGATTTGAATGCGTGGCTATGACTCACACTTAAAGACAGGGAAATCTGATTGATGGCAAAAGTATATGGTAATGGTAAAACCAAACACCCCTTAACTGTTATGACAGATTTGAGAAAAGCTTTTAAAGAGAAATCTAATGAACAAATACTAAATACCAGATAAAAACTAGCTTAAAACAAACTTAACAATCATGATTAAACAACTGAATAAGCAAAATTCTAAGATCTTAACTAATTAAACTAATATTTTTGGATTTTATGAGTTTTTATGACAGAAATTGATAACTAAAGATCTATAACTACTTAAGCAAAAACAGATGAAAACACATAACTAAATAGCACTAGAAGAGATATTTAAACATTAACAAGCAAAGAGAATAAGCAAATAAACAATATTAAACATATAAGCTATAACTAAGCAATTTAAAACTGAAATTAGAGACTAATGAAAAGAGAAACTTACTTGATCCTTTAGCTAAACAAAAGGAACCAATAAAGGCAGCTACAAGCTCTCTAGCTTATGAATAAGCTAGAGTATAAGTCCTTGGGATCTCTTCCAAGGTAAGATCCCCTTCCAAAAGCTTAGATACAATAAGATCCATATGAGATTAAACTGATTTAAGGTTTAGGTAAGGTTAATTCTGAATTCAAACAGCTCTATTTCAGCTTATAGACTGAAAGAGCTTAATATGAGCTTATTGAGACAATTTTAGCTTATTAAGAGAGCTTATGACTTAAGAAGAAAGCTTATAAAATGAGATTTAAAACACTAAAAACTGAATTTCATTAATTAAAGAAGCTGATTACATTACTTGAAAAAGGAAAATTACATAAAATAAAAACACGAATTTTAAGCTAGACAAAATTACTAAAAACTAGATAAAAAGAAAAGACTAGATATCTCGTGTGTGAGAGGTGAGGCTCTATTTATAGGCCTGAAAGAAGCTTCTAGGATCTCTAGCCCTGCTCTCCAATCTTCAATCTCTGCCATTCATTTCTTCAATCATTTGATCATCAATTGTGGCCGTTTGATCAAGATGTGGACACCTGAGGATTGCCAGCGTGTCATTCCATTGGATGTGACGTTTTGCTTCTTTTATGAGTATTTTTTAGCATACAAAAACCCACATAATTTGTGCTTCTTTCATTGTTGACTGTGGCTCTTCTTGAAGAGAAGTGTTAATTATTCCTTTGAAAAGACTGATTTATCCCTGCCAACTTGTAATAGAGACCTTGAATTGTTCTTTCGTACCCATTAATTTCAATTGCCTTTGTTTATACCATGGGTGAAAACGGAGAAGACGATAATAGTAATGTGTGTTTCCCCCCTCCTGACATCTACAGATAAAACTGTAGAACTTTGGTAAGTTTACATAAATGTCCCATTCTCTTACTTTCCTCTCTTTCAAGTTAAAAAGAACCTATTCGGAAATTTGCAAGAATGGCCCTTATAAGATGAAAATTGGCTGAAGGCTTTCGTCTTTTGGGGCTTCGGCTTTGTACTCTTTGATTCGCAGTGTCCGTGTTTGCTCGCTTTTACTTTTTTTCATGTGGATTTTGGCTTATCCGGGACTCACACACAAAACACAAAACAAGCATATTTTTTGCCATTTTTTGTCTGTTTTTGGGATTAATTGGGTACTTTTATATTGAATAGATATGTTGTATTTTAACACTATCATAGGGTTTTTCGTTTAGGGTTTTTAGGGTGTTTTTAGATTTAGGTTTTAGGAATGATTAGGGTTTAGTTTAGGTTAGAAGCCATGCATAAGTGTATTGTACCGTGTGCAAAAGTGGTATAAGAAACCAAAAGTGAATTTAGGAGGTAAAAATGACCTAGTTGATTTTCTTGCATTATTGAATTGTACGTTTGTGCTTTAGAAAGTTGTAACTGATTTAGAGGAAAAGATATTCAAATGTTGTGCATTGTACACTTGTACACATGTTTGGAGGCTTGCACATTCATTTTATATGTATACATTACATATAATTAGGGTTTTGATATAAACGTTTAATGAATAAAGTCTGTTTTGATATGACGTTGTAAATGGTATGTTAAATAGATAATGTACTTGGTAAAATGATATTAAGATATAGACTTGACATATTAGGATGTTTACATGATATAAACATAGATATAGATGGCATTGGTAAGAGTTGGCGAGATCCTCGTTTACTTTAGAGATGCAAGTTACGTTGCATAATGAGATAAAGCAAAATTTTCCCTGTAAAAAGGTGGTATATATATAATAGATGGATATTACAGTGCATCTAATTTAATAGATGGATAATTACATTGATGAAAATTACGGGTTGTTATAGTCTCCCTCCCTTAAAAGAAATCTCGTCCCGAGATTTAGTTGGATGCCGGAGTGATGTTTGAAAACAGATGTGGATACTTGGCACGAATTTGATCTTCGCGTTCCCATGTAAATTCTGGTCCTCTTTTAGAGTTCCATCTTACTTTGACTATAGGAATACGACTTTGTTTCAGTTGCTTGACTTCTCGATCCATGATCTCCACTGGTTCTTCCACAAAGTTGAGTTTGTCATCAAGCCGAAGCTCTTTCATTGGAATGACAAGGGATTCGTCAGATAAGCATTTCTTTAGATTAGAAACGTGAAAAGTACTGTGGACATTACTGAGCTCTTCAGGAAGCTCAAGTTTATATGCCACTGGGCCAATCCGTTCAAGGATTTTGAAAGGTCCAATGTACCGGGGATTAAGCTTTCCTCGTTTTCCGAATCGGATGACACCTTTACGAGGTGACACTTTTAACATAACTCGATCTCCAACTTGAAATTCTAAAGGCTTTCGTCTTACATTGGCATAACTTCTCTGCCGGTCTCTTGCAGCTTGCAAGCGTTGTCGAATTTGCACTATCTTCTTAGTGGTTTCATGGATTATTTCTGGTCCTGTAAGTTAAACATCTCTAACTTCGGCCCAACAAATAGGTGATCTGCACTTTCGACCATAAAGTGCCTCAAATGGTGTTGCCTTAATATTGGTATGGTAACTGTTATTGTAAGAAAATTCTACTAATGGTAAGTGTTTTCCCCATCCTTTTTCCAAAATCTATAACACGGGCTCGAAGCATGTCTTCAAGTGTTTGGATGGTTCTTTCGCTTTGTCCATCGGTTTCAGGATGATATGTCATACTCATGTCTAATTAAGTACCTAAAGCACTTTGTAATGATTGCCAGAATCTGGATGTGAAATGACTGTCATGATCCGAGATGATAGATATTGGCACTCCATGCTGGAAGACTATTTCTTTTATGTATAACCTTGTAAGGGTTTCCATACTATCTGTCTCTCGGGTAGGGATGAAATGTGCAGATTTGGTAAGGTGATCGACAATGACCCAGATTGTGTCATGTC